>CAUYON010027559.1:0-51085 GCA_963573935.1 Arctocebus calabarensis
CCTGTAGTCCCAGCTCCTCGGGAGGCTGAGGCAAGAGAATCACCTAAGCCCAGGAGTTGGAGGTTGCTGTGAGCTGTGTGATGCCACGGCACTCTACCGAGGATGACTCTACAAAGTGAGACTCTGCATCTACAAAAAAAAAAAAAAAAAAAGTCATATTGTCAATTCCCAAGAGCATTCATAAAAAACAGTGCAAACTGGCTAAAAATTGTGTAATGAAAATGCAAAAAAAAAGAATGGCCCTTAAATGAAAAAAGAATTATTAGGCAGCACCTGTAGCTCAGTGGGTAGGGTGCCGGCCACATACACCAAGACTGGCAGGTTCAAACCTGGCCTGGGCCTGTCAAACAATAATGACAACTACAACCACAAAAAAAAAAAAAAAAATAGCTGGGTGTTGTGGCGGGTACCTGTAGTCTCAGCTACTTGGGAGGCTAATGCAAGAGAATCACTTACGCCCAAGAGTTGAGGTTGCTGTGAGCTGCGATGCCACAGAACTCTACCAAGGGCAACATAGTGAGATTCTGTCTCAAAGAAATAAAATAAAACAGAATTATCCATTGCTATACTATTAATTTTAAAAATTAAAAACCTTACCTGCCATCTTTTCAGGCAAGGTACCAAGCACTTGCAAGGCACATTATACACTCTAACTCATTCACCCTCCCAACAACCATACAATGACAATAACTGCACCATCATTTAAGTAATACAGTTTATACAGAACTTTCATGGACACAGTTTCATCTAGTCCTCAAGCAATCCCATTAAGTATTCTAATCCTAAATGCTCTCAGATTTTCTGTCTTCTCCAAGTGAGCACATCGCTCCCCGATAGTTCACAGCTTTGCTCCCCTAAAAACTAAGTTTGCCAAGGGACAGAATATAACCAAAAATGAATGCCTCCTCATGTAAAACTGTTGGGGTGGCTGGGCAGTGTGGCTCACACCTATAATCCTAGCACTCTGGGAGGCCGAGGCGGGTGGATCGCCTGAGCTCAGGAGTTTAAGACCAGCCTGAGCAACAGTGAGATCCAATCTCCAAAAAATAAATAAATAAATAAAAATAAAATCCAGGTGTTGTGGTGGGCACCTGTAGTCCCAGCTACTTGAGAAGCTGAGGTAAGAAGATCACTTGAGTCCAAGGGTTTGAGGTTCCTGTGAGCTGTGATGCCACAGCACTCTACTGAGGGTGACTGAGTGAGACTCTGTCTCACCAGAAAAGAAAAAAAAAGAAAGTATAAAATGTTGGGGTAAGGGGTGTAATTTGTCCTTTTCAAGGTAAAGCAGGTTTGGCGTTTCAAGTCACCTGGACTGCCAGGGACTTGCTGAAACTGTGTGGTTACATCATTACACTCACAGACTTGCCTGTCCAGAGCAGACAACAGAAACAGACCCGAAAAATAATATATTCCAACAAATAAGAAACTGACAATAGGGCCAAGTTAAATGAGTTAGCAAGATCACACATGTGGAGACTCTGGCCACCTGCCCCCAAACTAGGTATCCATCACAGGCAGCAAACAAGACACAGCCAAGAGAATTCCCAAATACAGTCCCCACCCCATAGGCATTGTCCTTATAGACACAACTCAGGAACAGAAACCCAGAGCCCTTTTTGCCACAAGATGGCAGACAGCAGCACAAATGAAACAGACGTCGTGCCTTTCCCATCCAAAGATTTGCTGGAAAATGACCCAAATCAAAACATGTTTTTAATCCCCAATGAATAAAGTATGGTTTCCAAATACACTCTGGATACTAAAACAGGGGATGCTCCTCTGCCTGAAGCCAAGAGGGCCACCGCCAGCAGAATGGTCTTCCCCTCCTTAACAATCCCCCCAAAATGAATGATACTTGCATATCTTAAAGATGGTTTCCAAACTCAAGAGTCAAAATAGGAACAGAAGATCAAAACAGAAACCAAAATCAAAACCAGTGGACAAAGAACAAGTAAGGGAAAGAGTCACCTTCTTAGAGAAGGGACACACTCTCTTACCAGCTGGGCCTGGAAACTCACCTCCGTAGCCGCCAGCAGGTAAAGAGGAGTTAAGGCAGGAGCTTGTTTTAGGTCACAGCTGAGGCCAAGGCTTGTGAGAATCTCTTTAAGGACTTCATATCTTCTAATATTGCTCGATTTCAGCAAGTTAAAATCTTCTTGAGTTTGCACCATGTCGGAGCTGGGAGACAGTTCTAAGTGAACCTGAGGGGAAGACACCAGTTTGTAAATCAGAGGTACCTACAGACATTAAGAAAAGGTTTCTTTCTTCTGAAAGCTTGAACATGAATTCTTGTAATTACTGACAACATATAAACTCTCAACTTGAGCATCCAGATAGTAACAGCAAGCAAGAAAAGGATTCAGAAGAGCCTAGTAAAGCAATGGCTGTCCGGCTGAGTAAGGTAGGCATCAAACTCTTTCCAGGTGGTTTGGATGACTAATCAGTCATGTGACCTTGGGCAAGTCCTCTCAGTTAAAGGACCTAAATATTTAGAAATAGAGTTGTGCTGAGAATCCAGCTGCTCCTGAACCCATGGAGGCACAGGGCCATGCTGGAAGCTGCCGTCCCACCTGTTAGTCATAACTGGGAACAACCCTTGGGGGGAGAGTAGTTACAGTCATGATTCAAGAGTGTTTGTGGGAAGCCAGGTACAGTGGCTCATGCCTGTAATCCTAGCACTCTGGTAGGCCAGCGCAGGAGTTCAAGACCAGAGACCCCATCACACCTAAAATAGAAAAATTAGTGAGTGTTGTGGTAGGCACTGGGAAATCTGAAGCGAGAGGATCGTTTCAGCCCCGGAGTTTGAGGTTGCAGTGAGCTACGATGACATCACTGTACTCTGGCGTCACAAAGTGAGACTCTGCTTCAAAAAAAATAAAAAAGGTTTATAGAAATTAAAATCCAGCAGGTCCTTGAATAACGTCATTTTGTTCAATACTATTTTGTTACAAAGTTGATAAAGAAAAGAAAATCAACTCCTGGCCAGGACCACGGTCTGTGGGGTTGACATGTTCCCCCCAGGTCTGCGTGAGTTTTCTCTGGGTCCTCCCATATCCCAAAGCTGAGTCTATGAGGTTAACTGGCCTGTGTTCATGGTCCCCATCTGAGTGTGCCCCTCGATAGGACAGCATCCTGGACAGGCTCCAGCCACCTAAGACCCTGAACTGGAATAAGTAAATAATTATCTCGGTCTTATTAATGTTCCTTACATGTACGTATAGGTCACATTTATATCAACATTTAATATTAGAAGTGTTTTGGTCTTTATGGTCTGGTGATGTTTTGTGACCTAGGAACTTAACTCTTGTTTACATCAGTTAGTCCATAGTAAACCTGAAGTGTCGGAGTTCCAAGAACCCATCGAGGACAGGAAGCAAGGACTTGCTGGGGGCAGACTGGGATTTTGCAGACAAAGAAAGGCCCTCACACACACACACCCCGGCTGAATTTAAAGATGTGGAGCTTCATGTATTCACTTCAGGCTTTCTTCTCTAGTTAAAATTAAAATATCTCCACCTGTCAACAGTCTGTGTCTTGGTATTAAGGAACTTACTGGAATGTCTACTTGGAGATCAGATTTTAATTGGGCAATTAGAGCCTAGAGGTTGCCAGCACCCTGAGTACCCAGAAAAGCAACCTGAGCTCATCTGCTTAGCTTTTAGTTTTGCCAATTGTATCCAAAGCACCAGCCACAAAAAGCATAGTGCCAGCCCCATGGCAACGTAAAATTTCTCAATTCCCACCCAAGCCTTAACCAAGTCAAATACACCATCCACGTGTACTTCCCAGAATGGTCCAAATGTTAAACGCTGAGGCCAATCTGAAAAGGTCTGCAAAACCTTCTTCAACACAGTCCCCAAAATACAGCTGGTTGGCAGCAGGTGGCTGCTTCACCTACAACTGTGTGCAGGTCAGGAGCCAGCAGGCAAGCCTGTCTTCTAAAAAGCCTTGGCGAGCGGAAGAGGCAGAAGAGAGAATCCCTCCAAAGCAGTGTTTTTCAACCTCTTTTATCTCCCAGCTCACTTGAACCTATAGTTAAGCTTCCATGGCACGCTTAAAATGTGTTGATCCAAAAGAAAAAGAGAGGTAAAAAAAAGGAAATACTCCTTATGCTTTGGACTTGTTTTGAAAATAATTTCTTAATGGTCTTTAAAAATTTTCACTTTCACACCAAAGATCTTCTCACTGCACACGAATGTGCCACGGCACCCCAGATGGAAACCACTGCTGTAAGGGCTCGTTATCCGTCTCAGACTCCAGCCTAAATGTGTGCCTCTGCTCTGCCACGGTCACAGCCAGCTGGTGTGGGAGAAGCAGCACAGCAGGGGTCCCAGAAGAACTGAGCAACTTTTGTTGCTACTCGAGCCCATGGGAGAAGGACAGGTGTGCCAGGACAGCTCAGGGACTCAATGGGCGGGTGGATACGCAGAATATCCACACGGGAAACGGACATGAGCTGGGCTCATTTTCACATGACAAAGGTGCCAAGGAGGAAAACCACAGGTCATGCCGCAAACGGGCCTCTGAGTTCCAGGGGAGAGGGGAAAAGCCTGCCCTAAAATGGTGAGGGCTGCCTTTGCTTACTCCCTCAAGGATGTACGTGCTTCTACCATGCAAACAGCAAAAGGGGCCACCTGTGGTTCTACGAGCACCACCAACGGGGAGAAAACGGCACACAGCAGTGTTCAGGGTAGATTTGCCCTCCTGGTCCTCTGTAGTGTCCAAGTCTCATCCTCTGGTTGTAATGTTACCATAGTGACAAGCCTATTTCTATAAATTGGATTCTTCTAAAAATAAGGTTTTTTTAACTGGACCAAAGTCAGAGCTAAAATAAAAAAAAAAAAAAAAAAAGAAGCCTCCAGCCACAAATGTGAGAAACAGGGCACTACTGGCATCTAGCAGAGACCAGAGATACAGTCCCAACATCCTAATATGCATAGGACGACACCTCCCCACAAAGAATGATCTGGCCTCTAATGTCAATAGTGTAGCGGCAGGGTAGAGAACTCTGCTATAAAAACAGACCCATTTTTGCCACGCCCTAAGCTAAACAAGAAAACAGAATCTTTTAAAATCCATTTGAAAGACTTTATTTGGTGGCTCAGCGCCTGTGGCTCAATGGGCTAAGGCGCCAGCCACATACACCTGAGCTGGTGGGTTCAAATCCAGCCCCAGGCCCGCCAAACGACGACGGCTGCAACCAAAAAAATGTTCGGGCGTTGTGGCAGGCGCCTGTAGTCCCAGGTACTTGGGAGGCAGAGGCAGGAGACTCGCTTGAACCCAGGAATTGGAGGTTGCTGTGAGCTATGATGCCACAGCACTCTATCCAGGGTGTCATTTTGAGGCTCTGTCTCAAAAAACAAAAATAAAAATAAATAAAAATTAAAAAAGAAAGACTTTATTTGAACTTCATGCCAACCTTCTGGACTAGTGGATAGTCAAACATCAGCATTTAGTCTTCCCTGCAAACGCGATCAGTACTACAAGCATGCAAATATTTTCTTTTTCTTGACTTATGAGTGGCAAAGGCATCAAAGCTGCAGCTTACTTGGCTGGTGATACCACCGCCTCATGCACAGCTGTGTTCTGCCCTTGAAGTACTTCCCGCCTCTTATTGGGTTACATCATTACTAGATTTATTACAAAGATGAAGACTATAAAATTGAACAGGGAAAGAGGAAACTAACCAGTCTGTGATAATATTTATGTTTTGATCCTAGTGAGGTATCAGAGAGACACTAGCCTACAGAGAAAACAGTGACCCTGTCACACTGAACTCTGGAAGTCATTTAAAATCAAAAATGGCATTCTAATCCTCTGAATCTGATTTGTGAAGCCGCATCATATTGCCTTTTTCCCCCCTAGGGCAGTGTGCTGCAGTATCAAATTTTATGATAGGAATGGGGTCAATTTAAATGGTGCAGCAAGCAGATTTGCTGTGTAACTCAGAGAAATGTATCGCAACAGTGCCAAATCAATTTTCTAGTACAAGTCTGTGCACAGGGGTGGTAAAGTTCGCAATTCAAAATTGAAATATGGCTCTAGGAAGTCGGGTTTTTAAATGGATTTTCTGAGAATGAGCAGTTACTATAGTTACCATATTTGCAGAGAAAAAGATAAGGAGAACATTTATTAGGCCTCCAAAAGCTAACTGATATGGTCTGCTGCCCTGCAGGAAACCTGCTGGGGTTGTACATGTTCATCTGTCCCAAGCACCTTTGGCTGATTACTATCTTAATAACAAATGAATAGGCTTTAACATTGCCATAAAGCAATACTACCTTAAAAATGTTTGGTCAGAAAACCCAAGAGACTTAGCTTCTAGGAGGTCTAGAGAGAGAGGCGGTATTACAAAATGAAAGCAAAACAAAATTTAAAACGTAAACAATTCTCTAACTCAATAAAAGGATCCCTATAATAAAACAAAATCTGTTCCCACTCATCTTGGGAACTCTTCTGGACAAAATATTTGTATCTCCTTAGTTTTTTTTTGTTTATTTGTTTGTTTGTTTGTTTTGAGATGGAGTCTCCCTATGTCGCCCTCAGTAGAGTGCTGTGATGCTACAGCAACCTCTAACTCTTGGGCTTAAACAATTCTCTTGCCTCAGCTTCCCAAGTAGCTGGGACTACAGGCGCCTACGACAACACACAGCTATTTTTGTTGTTGTTGTTGTTGTTGCAATTGTCATTGTTCTAGCTGGCCTAGGCCAGGTTCAAACCCACCAGCCTTGGTGCACGTGGCCAGTACCGTAACCACTGTGCTATGGGTGCCAAGCCATTATCTCCTTAGTTTTGTCATTAGATTATCAATTTTTTTTTTTTAAAGATAGAGTTTCACTTTATCGCCCTTGGTAGAGTGCCATGATGTCACAGCTCACAGCAACTTCAAACTCTTGAGCTCAAGTGATCCTCTTGCTTCAGCCTCTTGAGTAGCTGGGACTAGAGGTGCCCGCCACAATGCCCATGTATTTTTAGAGATAGGGTCTCACTCTTGCTCAAGCTGGTCTCGAACTCCTGAGCTCCAGGAATCCATCGACCTCAGCCTCCCAGAGTGCTAGGATAACAGGCGTGAGCCATGGCACCCCGGCCTCAAATCCTTCTGAACAAGTTGAGTGTTCATTTAAGTCTAACAAAAACCTTTGCCTAAAGCATTATAAGTTTCATAGTAAATTATGAAGAATTCTGAAATAGTCTATCCTATCATAAGGAGAAAGAAGATGGAATAAAGAACAGCAGAAGAGCCAAAGGACCTCTGAGGCCTGGGAAGGAAATTAGAACTTTCCTTTGATTCCCCTTTCCATTTTGTCCTTACCTGTGTCTTAATATGCCATAAATCTAATAACTTTAATTTGCTCTTCTTTGAAGCTTTTTCTGAGCCCTTAGATGTTAAGAGTGACAAATCAGAAGAAAAGAGTTGGAAATTCGGAGGTCTTGTTAACACAAACTACCACTGTAACCAACTGCATATTTTAACATGCTGGTCACTGACATGTGGACGCGCCACACGAGGCTTTCCACTTTCCATGTTAAAGAAAGGATTGATTACATTACCCACAGTGTACTGTGAGACAAGAAAGTAGACCAGTGTATTTTAGAAAGGTCATTACTAATAAAGATCAATTCAAGATCCTTGGTTAACCAGCAAGCTCAATTCCTCCATCACGAGTCTTTCAGTTAATCAGGGTATTCATGAAAACCTGAACCAAACTATACCTTCTGCTCACCATCAGCAAAAGCTCCCAGCCAACAGGAACCTGCAGCAGCCCGCAGCACACAAACTCTTAAAATCTTCACATGTAAAGCCTTAAAGAGCATATTCCCTCTCCAAGATACCCAAAGGTCATCAAATCAGCACCACCCTCAGTACCTGACAAAGAACAGCTTCTCCTCCACACGCTCCAAAAGGCACTTGGATAAGCATCCTGTCCTGACCCTTGTTGTCTAGGTGGCCCTGGAGCTTGCCCAGACTAAGCCGCTCTCCAGGGACCTCCTCGTAAACGCAGCCACTGCTTAGGATGCTGAGCATCACCTTACTCTGGTCAGACTTAGAGAAAACCAAGTTCTGGACTGTATTCTGCAGGACAGCCTTGCGTGTCATCTGAAAGCCACCAAACGTGAAGGGCGAAGACAGGCCCAACACCTTCCCTCCCTGAGAAAGGTAGGCCATGAACTTCTGGTGCAGATCTTTGGGAATGGACTCTCTGGTGGCCAGGACCAACAACAGACAGTTGTCTGGCCACGGGTCTCTGAGAGCACTTTCCTCCGGCAGGTGGTAGAGAAGGTAACTGTCGGTGTCCACACAGTCAGCCAGGACAGACTGGACCTGCTGGAATCGGCCGAGGGCTTCCTGGGAGTCAGAGCCCACGAAGATGAGGATGTTGGGTGCCTTTCCTGTGATGTTGACTCTCCTCTCTTCCCTCTCAGAGCAGGTCTCATCAGCAACACTCTCTAAACTGCTACTGTAATCGTAGGGAAGATCTGGAATGTTCTCTGCAGATGCAAACTTGACTGACTCAATGGTGCTATTCTCTAGTTCCAAACACTCATGGCAACTAGACAGATGGAGGTGATAATGCTCAACAGAGCCCCCTCCCCTGTCACTGTCCCCCGCCGGCTCACTCCCGGAGGCACTGCCTCTCCTCTGCTTCGGTTCTTCACCAAGAACCCTTGGGCCATCTTTGCCAACGTGCTCCATGACGTCCTGCTTGGGCTCGATCTCCAGAGCAGGTTCAGGGCTCGGCTGCAGGACTTGAGCTGGCTTGTGTGAGGTCTGATCCTTAAGTTCCTTTAGAGCAGAGTCCTGCAAGTGCACGGCTAAAGCACAAATGAGAAAGATAATTAGCCGGTGCTTCCGGTGCGTCGTGCAGGTCAGCCCAATCGTCCTGCATTCCATGACGTCCACTCCAGGACAGCCACATGCACGGCTCCCATCTGCAGCCCCACCTCAACTCAGTGGCCTCCCTTGGAACTACTAACTATTCCTGCCTGTTGGGAAAGTGCCCCCAAGGACCCCAAGTGAGATCCTCAGTTTCCACAGCATCTTCCTACACCTATCAGAGAATCTACGATCCTCTTAGTGACTAGGGAAGAAAGTGAGATCCGGGGAGGTGACTTTGCCTACTTACTTACAGATTCGATTTCATGGATGTTATTCTCCTACACGTCCATGTATATGCTAATGAAACCGAGGAAAAAAGAGAACACACTCTCTAGAGTCTACCTCAGCACACCCCAGCGAAAAGCTGCCCTTAGGACGCTGCCCAGGATCAATGAGAAGGGTCTTTATAGGATCTTATCGCAGGACTGGAGTGTAAGTTCCCAGTCACTGATTCGAAAGCCATGTATGGAGCACTTGCTCTGTGTTTGATGTGGTAAATCAGACACATGCACGTGGCAAATCAGAATATTAAATGGTTGCACAAATTGCCAAAGCTGCCACTCTTATTTGCAATGAAAAAGACTTTCACAGACATAGAAAGTCTGCTTTTCAGCTTAATTAAGGAAGAACAGTTGGCATGTTTCTGAAAAAAAAGATTTGTTCCAAAAAATGTTGGCATGTATGTTTGAAATAAAGAGCTAGGAAAAGTTAGATTTAGAGCTTCATAGTAACACTTGGTTGTGCTTCCCATTCAGTGAGAACCATGGTCTACAAACTAGTTATATGGTATTCAATTCTGTGAAGTAAATGGGTTCTGCATCTGAGTGCCTTCTCGTGGACAATGCAATTATGAAAAATACTTGCTTAAGAAATTTAAGAAGCACTACAGCTGTAACCATCCTCAAAAAACATCTTGACATGTGTATGAATTTTATACTATTACGGATAAACTGAGCCTGTTGACTGAATCATACTGAAACTAAAAGCTGCCTTAAGTCATACCAGCATGAGTGCCTAAGCTGATGACCATGATAGCTAAAGTTACTTACAAACAATCTTCTGGGGTATCAGTCCATTATCCATCTGGAGTCTATCTTCCATGAACGCCACCCCCAGTTTGCTGAAATCATCCACACTTGCTTCAGCAATTAATCGATAGGGCTCCCCAGGCCTGCAAGCTAACGGCAAGCAACAGTCTGACCACTTTACAACCTGAGAAAAAGCAGGTGAGGGAGGATGAAAAAAAGAGAGGTTAAAATTTTTTCTTCTTTAAAATAACTAGACACTTCATTATTCCCTTCAGGCTTCCCACCGCCAAGTTACGTCAGGCAAAACAAATTACGTCAGGCAAAACAAATTACTATTGCACTTTATTAATATCAAAGTTGTTTTGGCTTAAATATCCTCATTTCTATCTTATAAAGCATTAAATAGAACTCATTTAAAAGTAAAAGAAGTTTCAACTTCTTTAAGGAACTAAAAAGGAGCAGGCCCTTCCCCAGATACCAGAAAAACATAGTGTCGCCCTTTTAACAATATAACATAGGAGAGTAAAACTTGACAACTAAGGGTGTCCAACCTGCGGCCCACAGACCACATGCCTATTATTTGAGGACTTCTTTGCTTATCTGTGATGGCAATATCACAAAAATTATCCATGGACATTTTTTGTATTCATCAGCTTTCAATAGTGTGTATTTAATGTGTGGCCAAAGACAACTCATCTTACTCCAATGCACAGCAGAAAAGAAAAAGGTTGAACAGCCCAGTGTGGACCAAAGTCTGTCCCAAGACCAAGTGCATGAGACCTGCAGGTTCCCAAGGAGGACCCTTCACCATCAGCTACACTGCTGGAGCTGGAGCTGAGGAACCAGGAAAGACTTCTAAACATGCTTCTGCCTGGATCCCCACACTTACAGAAATATGAGAACCACCACCAAGGATAGCTGAACAGTTCCTGTCTGTGAGGAAGTCCACGTTCCCACCGCAAGGAGTGGGGAAAAGGGAAAAGAGAAAGACAAAACAGCCTTTTACGTCTTCCAGTTTTTACAAAGAAAATCTTAAAACTAGGACAAAGCTGTGAGGGTTCCCAAAGGAGATGGGAGCCTGCTGGGGCTCAGAGTCTGGTTCTGGAGTCAACCTTAGCTAATTGTCTATGTCTGTCCTTAGCAAGCCCGAACCTCTCAGCATCCTCGTACGTAAAACAGGAGTGATGCTAATATTAATACCATCCGTCTTAGAGGCTTATTGTGTTAAGGAGATTAAACAGTATATGAAATGCTCCCAGGAGGAAGCTTGGGACAGAATAAAGTACTCAATTAATGAAAGCTGCTTTTATTAACTATTACAAACATGGCTTTAAAAGTAACAGTGAGCACTGTAGTCTAAGACCCCATGAATGATTCCCCTACTCCTAAAAATACCTTCTCAGGGACACACGGCCTAAAAATTTCATAATTAGAGATACGTAACTTTGAATTCTATTTTTCACATTGGTGGGCTAGGTTTTTATAATTCCTCCTGAAAACTATGAAAAAATGCTGGACAAAATAAGTAAATAAAACATCATCTTGAATGCATTGAAGAGTTGACTAGATAATGGAAAACTACCAGCCAACTGCTGGGAAGGGCCCCAAACCCACAGAGGTAAAGGCGATTCCTACAAGCCAAGACACTTCTGCCCTCAGGGTACTTGCTCATCCAGGAAACATGGGCTGCAAAAGTCAAGGTCTAGCTGGCATAAGGACAGACATACAGGTCAGTGGAGCAGAACTGAGATCACAGATACAAACTCACATGTTCATGAGCAATTTAAAAAGTGCCAAGACAATTTAATGAAGAAAGGACAGTCTTCACAACAAATGGTGCTTGTACAATTGAAAACTGGATCTCCACATGCAAAAGAATGAAGACGGATCCAGACATCACACAATGCAGAAAAACTAACTCAAACTGAATCATAAACTTCAATATAATAGCAAAAACCTCAAAACTCTTAGGAAGAGACATAGGTATAAATAAATGATTTATTTAATCATGATTTATTTATACCTATGAACCAGGCAATAGTTTCCCTGACATGACACCAAAAATACCAGCAGCAAAAGAAAAAATAGATAATTTGGACTCAAAATGTTTTATGCTTCAAAGGACTTCATCAAGAAGGTAAAAAGATGATACAAAAATAAGAGAAAATATTAGCAAATTATATAAGACCTCCTACAACTCAGTAATAAAAAGACAAATAGCCCAACTTAAAAGTGGACAAAGGATTTGAACAGACATTTCTCCAAAGAAAATACACAAATGGCCAATAAGCACATGAAAAGATGCTCAACATCATTACTCATTAAGGAAATGCAAATCAGAACCATAACAAGATATCACTTCACACGCACTGGGATGGCTGTAATAAGAAAAGATAGATAGGCTCGGTGCCTATAGCTCAGCGGCCAGGGCCCCAGCCACATACACCAGGGCTGGTGGCCTAGGGCCTGCCGAACAACAATAACAACTACAACAAAAAAACAGCCCACATTGTGGCAGCCACCTGTAGCCCCAGCTACTTGAGAGGCTGAAGCAAGAGAATTGCTTAAGCCCAAGGGTTGGAGGTTGCTGTGAGCTGTAACACCACTGCACTCTACACAGGGCTACATATTAAGACTCTGTCTCAAAAAAAAAAAAAAAAATTAGATAATCACAAGAGTTGATGAGGATGAGAAAGAAATTGTACACTGCTGGTAGAAACACAAAGTCATACAGCTGTTTGGAAAAAGAGTTTGCAAGTTCCTCAAAAAGTTAAAGAGTTGCCATATGAACCAGCAATATCATTTCCAGGTATGTACCTAAAAGAATTAAAAACATTGGCACCAATAGTGCAGTGGATAGGGCACCGGCCACATACACCAAAGCAGGCGGATTCGAACCCAGCCTGGGCCAGCTAAACAATGACAACTGCAACAGGGACTTGTGGCAGGCACCTGCAGTCTCAGTTACTTGGGAGGCTGAGGCAAGATAATCGCTTGAGCCCAAGATTTTGAGGTTGCTGTGAGCTGTGACGCCACAGCATTCTATCAAGGGCATCATAGCGAGACTCTGTCTCAAAAGAAAAATAAAAGTATGTTCACACAAAAATACTTACACACAAATGTTCCTATCAGTATTGTCATAGAGTAAAAACAAACCAACATTCATCAATAGATGGATAAATAAATGTGTACAAAGGACTATTTTCTAGCCATCCAAAAGGAATAAAGGGTCTAGACACGCCTGTAATCCTAGTACTCTGGAAGGCTGAGGTAGGGGGATTGCTTGAAATCAAGAGTTCAAGACCAGCCTGAGCCAAAATGAGACTTTATCTCTACAAAAAATAGAAAAAAATTAGCCAGGTGCAGTGGCACATCTGTAGTCCCAGCTACTTAGGTGGCTGACACGGGAAGATCCCTTGAGCCCAGGAGTTTGAGGTTACTGTCAGCTGTGACGACACCACTGCCCTCTAGACTGGACAACAGGCTAGAATCAACAAAGGAATAAAGTATTGATACATGTTACAACATGGAATATATTATGGTAAATAAAAGAAACCAATAACTGAACTTCACATGTTATATAATTCTATTTGAAATGGAATAAAATATCTAAAAGAGGCAAATCGGTAGAGTCCGAAAGTAGAACAGTGGTTGCCAGGGGTTGGGCAGTGGGCAGTGGACAGTAACTGCTGATGGGTATGTGGAGTGATGAAAACGTTACGGAATTAGATAGTGGTGAAGGGTTCACAATTTTGTGAATATATGAAAAGCTATTGAACAGGAAAAGGACACAGAACAGTACTTTAAAAGGTGAATTTTATATATATATATATATATATTTTTTTTTTTTTTTTTGCAGTTTTTGGCCACATTCCAACCTACTCCCTAAATGGGCAAAAATGGGTTCAGGGGAAGGAGCTGAAGAAAATCTCAGATAGCACCACAGTTTGTGGTCCTCTAAGGGCCAACCCAAACCTTATCCCTTAATAGTTCATTTCTCTCTGTAGAGGGAATTTAAATGGAATTTAAGTTTTTTCCTTACAGAAACAACAATGAAAATAACACTGCTCTAGAAGAAAAAGTCATAAATTCAGGCTTGTCGGGTCATCTCACTAACTGGTCGAGAACACCTAGACAAAGAGAAACCTCAGACTTGTCTCTTGGCTCCACTCTAGTCTTCCTTCCGCCTTGTCATCTACATCTCCCACCCCTCCCCAGACACACAGCCGGGGAGTGAGAAGGACTCACCCAAAGGGTCAGGCCTGACCAATGTTTCAGCAGAACTCTACCTTTCAAAAATGACATCTCAGAGGGAGATGCCTGTGGCTCTGTGAGTAGGGCGCCAGGCCCCATATACGGAGGATGGCAGGTTTGAACCCAGCCCGGCCAAACTGCAACAACAAAACATAGCTGGGCGTTGTGACGGACACATATAGTCCCAGCTCCTCGGGAGGCTGAGGCAAGAGAATCACCTAAGTCCAAGAGCCAGAGGTTGCTGTGAGCTGCGACGCTACAGCACTCTACCGAGGGCGACAAAATGAGACTCTATCTCAAAAAAAAAAAAAAAAATGGCATCTTTGATCCAGTATACGTACTCAGCTGATCTCCAGCTCTGGGGAGGAAGAAACCATGTCGGTTCAGGAGGAGGAGATAAACCTTGCTTCACAGGGCGGGCTTTTAAGGTGAGGGTGATGAGTGGGAAACATGAAAAGGAACAGCACAGACCTCAACCTTATGCGGGAAGCTAAACGCATGACTGTCCCCGGCAATCAGAGGAGAAAATGCTCAGCCGGTGGACACGCTGTCCAGAGTTCTGTTGCTTTAACACCCTGCTGTGGCGGGCACTGGCTCAGGGATAAAAGGAGCCAATAATTAAATTCCCACACACCTCCGAAGGACAGGCTCAGGGGAGAAACAAAGGAGGAGGAAGGACAGGCAGAGGCCACAGAACAATACACACACGAGTCCCTGATCAGGTTTCTCAGCCTGGCCTGAGCACACTTCCTGTTCTCAGAGCGAGGCCCAGAGCCAGACCGTGCAAACGCCTTCACGCAGCGCTGGGTCTGCCATCAAAGCTCAGCTGTGCTGTCGCCAATACTCAGTCCAGGCGTGTTTGCCTTCCAGTGGATAAAGGCAAACAGGACACTTTAAATTTGCACTTCAAGATAGAAAACAAAGGGATAGAGAAAGAGAGGGGAAGTCAAGCAAAAGGCCTGACTCCCTAAGATCAAAGCTACGGAAGCCCGGTTGGCCCTAAACAAAAGGAATTCCTCCCTGAAGCAGCACATGGAGCTCCAGCAAGTAACTAAAGCTCCTGACTCGATGTCATGATTCATGATGACATAATGACAGGCAAAGTATCTGCTCTGCTCCCCACTAAAAACTCACATCCACGAACAGCCCAGGAATGACACACGCCAGGTTAAATTAGCTCTCGCAGCCCTTTCCTGCAGCAAACAGTGCAGGGTGAGGGGAAGGTCTGCCCTGGTGGGGAACACAAATCTCAGCAAACGTTAGTTACCCAGTCGAAGGATTGAGGTTGCCAATTATTCTCATCTTCTAAATCATCTTAACTGCGTGAGAGGTTGTTAAAAAAGTTCTAGTAACAGCTCGGTGTCTACAGCTCAGTGGCTAGGCCGCTGGCCACATACACTGGCCGGGGCTTGCTAACCAACAATGATAACTACAACAAAAAAATAGCCGGTATTGTGGCAGGCACCTGTAGTCCCAGCTACTTGGAAGGCTGAGGCAAGAGAATCACTTAAGCCCAAGACTTTGAGGTTGCTGTGAGCTGTGACACCACAGTACTCTACCAAGGGTGACATAGTGAGACTCTGTCTCACAAAAAAAAAAAAAAAGAGTTCTAGTAATCTGGCTGGGCACAGAGTCTCAGGCCTATAATCCTAGCACTCTGGAAGGCCAAGGCACATGGATTGCCTGAGCTCAGGGGTGCAAGACCACCCTGAGCAAGAGTGAGACCCTGTCTCTAAGACAAGAAGATTGCTTGAGCCCAAGAGTTTGAGGTTGCTGTGAACTATGATGCCACCATGACACTCTACCCAGAGCAATAGAGTGAGATTAATTAATTAATCTGGAGGAAAAAAAGAGTTCTAATAACAGATTGGACATAGAAAGGCTGGACACACGGAGGGGTCAAGAACTTGAAACCAGGAGACTGAAGAGAGAATATTGCTGACTTACAGTCACCTTCACTGCCTTTCATGTTTGGAAACAGAGGATAAAGGAACTGGAGACTTAGCAAGAAACCATGAGCTATGAAACCAACCCCTTTTTTAAGTTTTGAAGCCCAATATATAAAACAGAGCATGGGGTAAGAGCCAGAGTGGCTTTGGATGTCTCCAGACCCTGCTTACAAGGCTCTCTGATCTCAGGGCATGAGTTAAATGGATGATGACAATCTTCCTTATGTGGGTAGGCACCTTTCTACCCCAGAAAATTGAGAATTCAGTAATCACCATTCAGGGAAGTCTTAAGTAAATCTTCCTTAGAAAATCAATTAAGTGAAAGAAGAACTCTAGCAAAGATGCAATGACTATCTCTCAACGCCTATTCTCTCTTTTTCCCTTGTAGTAACAGACTGCAGGTTTCCCCTAAACCAGTAGCTGTCTAGCTAGGGGAATGCATTGCTCAGCCTTCCCTCAGCTCAGTGACAGCCCCCTTCAGCTCAGAGGCGGAGGCAAGAGTTAGACCCTGTCTCTAAGACAAGAGAATCGCTTGATCCCAGAAGTTTGAGGTTGCTGTGAGCTGTGACGCCACAGGGCTCTACCAAGGGCAACAAAGTAAGACTCTGTCTCAAAAAAGAAGAAAAAAGGGCGGCGCTTGTAGCTCAGTTAGTAGGGCGTCAGCCACATACACCAAGGCTGGTGGGTTCGAACTCAGCCTGGGCCTGCTAAACAACAATGACAACTGCAACAAAACAATAGCCAGGCGTTGTGGCAGGTGCCTGTAGTCCCAGCTAATTGGGAGGCCGAAGCAAGAGACTCACTTAAACCCAGGAGTTTGAGGTTGCTGTGAGCTATGACACCACGGCACTCTACCCAGGGCAACAGCTTGAGACTCTGTCTCAAAAATACTACTAATAAAAATATATGTACATAATTTTAAAAATAGGCTTATAGGATAAGGCTCTAAAGGAAGAAAATATTTTTGTACAGTTGTACAATGTGTATGTGCTTAAGCTAAGTGTTATTACAGAAGAGTTAAAAAGTTTTTCAAAATTAGGCCAGGTGTGGGCTCATACCTGTAATCACAACACTTTTGAAGTGATCCTCCAAGATAAGAGGATCACTTGAGGTTCAAGACCAGGGTGGCGCCTATGGCTCAGTGAGTAGGGCACCAGCCCCATATACCAAAGGTGGTAGGTTCAAACCTGGCTCCAGCCAAACTACAACAAAAAAAAAGTTCAAGACCAGCCTGGGCAACGGAGCAAAACCCTATCTCTACAAAAAATGGAAAAATGAGGCAGGCATAGTAGTACGTGACTGTATTCTGAGCTACTCAGAAGGCTGAGCCAGGAGGATCACTTGAGCCCAGGAGTTGAAGGTTATGGTGAGCTATGATTAGGCCACTGTGGTCCCAGCTACTCAGAGACTGAGGCAAGAGAATCACTTGAGCCCAGGAGTTTGAGGTTGCTGTGAGCTATGAGGTCACAGCACTTTAGTCTGGACAACAGAATGAGACTGTCTCCAGGCTCGAAGCCTGTAGCTCAACGGCTAGGGTGCCAGCCACATACACAGGGGCTGGCAGGTTCGAACCCAGCCTGGGCCTGCCAAACAACAATGACAACTACAACAAAAATATAGCCAGGTGTTGTGGTAGGCACCTATAGTGCCAGCTACCTGGGAGGCTGAGGCAAGAGCATCGCTTATGCCCAAGAGTTTGAGGTTGCTGTGAGTTGTGCCACCACAGCACTCTACTAAGGGCAACATAGTGAGACTCTGTCTCAAAAAAAAAAAAGAAAAAGAAATGGAGTTGAGAGGAAGCAGGTAGGCAGACTCTGGGGGGGCCTCCTCATCTAGAAACTATTGTAGAACTACCTGTCCTAGAGAGTGCTGACTTCATGGGCCTTTATTATATCATTTCAAATCCATGAGGAAATAAAAGCCACAATAAACCAATGCGAGAGTACATTCTGAACAAGGAGTATGATTAATCCAATTCTGTGCACCTAAAATCCAAAATTAAAGTGGAATATTTTAAGACGTTTAAATTTGTAAACAGAGTAAGTATTACTCAAAGCCCTCATTAAAAACAATTGTCTACTTGAGGCAAGAGAATCACCTAAGCCCAAGAGTTGGAGGTTGCTGCGAGCTGTGATGCCATAGCACTCTACCGAGGGCAATAAAGTGAGACTCTATCTCTACAAAAAAAAAAAAAAAAAATGATTGCAAGGCTAGGAATGGGTGGCTCATGCCTGTAATCCTACCACTCTGAGAGCCGAGGCAGATAGACTGCCTACGCTCAAGAGTTCAAAACCAGCCTGAGAAGAGAAAGACCTGGCCTCTACAAAATAGCCGGGCATTGTGGCAAGTGCCTATAGTCCCAGCTACTAGGGAGACTGAAGCAAGAAGACTTCTTGAGCCCAAGAGTTTGAGGTTTCTATGAACCATGATGCCACAGCACTCCACCAAGGGTGACAAAGTGAGACCCTGGGGTAGAAAAAAAGAAAGTGATTGCAAATTTCTGCTAAATTTATGAGAATGGTAAACTGGAATAAAAAGCCCAGGAAAGAGGCGGCACCTGTGGCTCAAAGGAGTAGGACGCTGGCCCCATATGCCATAGGTGATGGGTTCAAACCCAGCCCCGGCCAAAAACAGTAAAAACAAGCCCAGGGAAGAATGGATTACTACATGACAAAGACTATTCACATTAAAAAAAAAAAAAAAAAAAGTATCAATAATTTCATATGATAAGACTTGACTGTTTTAATAAATTTATTTTTTTCTTTTTTGAAACAGAGCCTCAAGTTGTCACCCTGGGTAGAGTGCTATGGCATCACAACTCACAGCAACCTCCAACTCCTGGGTTCAAGCAATTTTCCTGCCTCCGCCTCCCAAGGAGCTGGGACTATAGGCACCTGCCATAACCCCCAGCTATTTTTTGGTTGCAGCTGTCATGGTTGTTTGGCAGGCCTGGGCTGGATTCAACCAAACCTGCCAGCTCAGGTGTATGTGGCTGGTGCCTCAGCCATTTGAGCCACAGGTGCCAAGCCTGTTTTAACAAATTTAAAATTACTTTTAAACAAAAATGAAGTTTCTGAGTAGTCTTTTCTGCATTCAGAAAAGTTCTTGCGTTCACAAAAAAAATTTCCTATCAAAAGCTGGTCCCCTTCTAGCAAAGACCATCTGTAAGCACTGCTTGAGTGGACTTTGGTTAATAAAAGCTTTATTTCCTTTGGAATCTCAATGACCCAGATCTCTTTAAAAGTATATTTTGTTCCTCTGGAAAAGGTATAGACATTGTTTGAAACCTTGTCTACCACTTAGCAGCTAGCAGTTTTAGACACGTCATTTAATCTAATAACCTTGGTTTTCTTATCTTTAAAATGACAATTATATCTTGCAGAGCTGTAAGCTTTCAAGGTAATGTATGTAAAACATCAGCACAAGCTCAATAAATTGTACTATTATCAAAAGTGTACATAAGGCTAAACAATATGAATTATGTTGAATTAAGGCTAAACAATAACAATTATGAACCTTCAGGAGATAGCATCTTGTCCCAGCACACTAGACTGCTCTTGGGCCCACCTGCTAAATGCTCTGTCCTCTCCAGAGACCCACACAGAAAGTCCTCTGCTCTTGTTTACTGTCTGTCCCTACCTATTTGGAGCTACCTGGAATTCTACTCAAATTCCTCTTCTGTCATCCCAATACAATGTCATACAGATAATCCTCACAAAGTGGTAACCTAGGAAACATGGTTATCACCAGCAAAATCTCTAATGATTATTCACATGTTGGGCAAGGAACACCTGATGGGTGAGTGAAGGCAGGATGGCAGGAATAGCTCTTCATAGGCAGGGGAAGGGAAGAAAGGGACAAGGGTGGGTGAGGGGCACCCTCTCAACTCCTGCACTTGGCCCACTTCTGGTGGACAGCATCCATGGAACACTTAAGCAAGTGTGTCCCAACCGGATTTGTATTCAGAATGATTAACTCTGACCACCAAGAGGGAAACCTAAGCAAGGGATGTGAGACAGGATGGTACTTTCACAGTTCACACAAAAGCTAATGAAGATGAGAATTAAATGAGGATGAACGGTGATGGTGAGACATCTGGGGAGGGGCATGAGACCTGTCCCTTCATGGAGGTGAGGAAGAGGTGAGAGGAAGACCAGATTGGGGTGTTAATCTGGGTTTTTCTTTTTTTAAGCAGAAGACTACAAACATCTGGTTTTGGACACGTTGCTGAGGTTGTAGTGTTTTCAGAATACTCAGGGAGAGACATCTAGCAAGTAGATGGCTTTATAAGTCTATTTCAGCCCATTTTGGAAGCGAGAAGTTGCAGGAATGGACTAGAAGACCTGAGAAAGAGCATCCCAGGGGCAGTGCTGGTAGCCTGCCTCTTGTACAAGGTGAGCCACAGATACAAGTCACAACACCTGGTTTTAAATTTTCTAGAAGCCACATTTAAAAAATAAAAAGAAACACGTAAAAGTAATTTAACTAATAGAATTAGCCCAAAACTTCCAAAAAGGAGAGCCACAAAGACCAGGGAAAAGCACTCATAAAAATATTTGGTCTTTATGGTACACAAGTAAAAAACATGTTACTCACTGGTTCTGAAGAGGAAGATGGTCTCTGTAAAGTCTCACCTTGTACCCAAATGCTCTCTGTCACAAATGCTATGTGTTCTGCTTCAAGTATAAAAGGAGAAACAAGAAATAGGGCCCATTTGTTCAAGTCTTCAATGGACTGTGTAGAGGGAAGGAAACATAAAGAGGATTCAGTGTCACTTCAAAACACAACTGCCATGTGTCTATCTCCTCTGTGACATCCTCCTCTGTAATCTGACGCCCTTCCATAGACCACGTGAAACCTGTGTTTCTTGTTTAACTGTGACTATTCAAACAGCTGCATAAGCCCCTCTGTGGCTCATGCCAGCTTCCACATCTCTAGATCTTTACTTTCAATCAGCTGTGAAACCGGGCTTATCCCTACCATCCCTATACTTATTGTGTACGAGTTCTCCAAATACAAGTTGGACGCACGTTTAAAAGGAATAAGGTCAGCTGGGTGTTGTGGTGGGCGCCTGTCATTCCAGCTCCTTGGGAGACTGAGGGAAGAGAATCGCTTGACCCAAGAGTTAGATGTTGCTGTGAGCTACGGAGCCACAGCACTCTACAGAGAGCAACAAAGTGAGACTCTGTCTCAAAAAAATAAAAAATAAAGGAAATGAGGCCAGGCACTATGCCCACCTACAACCATCTCGGGGGCCGTTTCCTCATTCCTGCAGTCATCACAGCAAGGGACACAAGGCAATTTGTGCCCATGTCTTCCTTACTGAGATGAGAGACACTGCCAGACTCTAGATTTTCTTAAAATAGTATTCATTTCTATTTCATAAAGTAGATTGTATTTTGCTATGTATTACGTGCACTTTTTTGCCCAATTTTTGAAAGAGAAATAAAGATGCATATTACACATGGGTAGCACAGCTCAGGAGCAGCAGAGCCCAGCAGGCCTCCCATAGCCGCCATGCCTCCCACCTGGAGGACCCAGGATCTGGTGGGAGTGGGCCACAGCAGCTCCTACCAAGCACTGCAATCAGGAAAGGGGACAGTGGTGGGGCCAGAAAGGTGGGACACAGCCATAAAAGACTAAGGTCAAGGCAAAAGGCCTGGCTGTGTGGAGGCAACCAGGAGCCTTGTGCAAATCCCCGGGACCCAAATGGCTGCCCGAGGGCCAAGTGGTCTCAGAAGCTTCTGCCCTGGTAGCCACAAGAATGGTCATGTTGGCTATAGCCTCCAATGTGGCAGGGAGGGGGGAGAGAGGAAAGGGGCAGCCTTCACAGAGCAGGTGGCTGTAGGAGAGTGATGTGATTGGTACATTTGCCCGGGGAGCATTAGCCCACCCCAGATGTGTCTTTTGAGGGGTTTTTTCCTGAAAGTTTAGACCAAAAAAGGTGGGTGTTGTTGTGTACATTATACACAAGAGTACATTATAAGAGTGTATAGCAAAATACAGTAAACCATTTCAGGGAAAGCCATTTGTGATATGCAGATATGGGAAGGTAAACTCCAATCAAGAGTAATTTATTTTTAAAAAAGAGTGATTTTAGTTTAGTTTTTTTTTTTTTTTTTGAGATAGAGTCTCATTTTGTCACCCTTGGTAGAGTCCCGTTATGTCACAGCTCACAGCAACCTCCAGCTCTTGGTCCTAGACGACTCCCTTGCCTCAGCCTCCCGAGTAGCTAGGACCACAGGCGCCCATCACAACACCTGGCTATTCTGTTGTTGTTGTTGTTGTTGCAGTTTAGCAGGGGTCGGGTTTGAACCCTCCACTCTCAGTATATGGGGCCGGCGCCCTACTCACTGAGCTACAGGCACCACCCAAGATTTCAGTTTTTTTAAAAGCAGATTAAAATCAAGATTGATTGATTGACAGATCAAATATATCCATGTATCTCTGTTCTCCTTCTTAAAATCTCTCTTAAAAAAATAAAATAGCAAATTGGTTTTAAAAGACTGTAACTCGGGCGGCACGTGTGGCTCAGCGAGTAAGGCACCGGGCCCCATATACCGGGGACTGTGGGTTCATACCCGGCCCTGGCCAAACTGCATCAAAAAATAGCCAGGCGTTGTGGCGGGTGCCTGAGTCCCAGCTACTGGGAGGCTGAGGCAGGAGGATCACCTGAGCCCAGGAGCTGGAGGTTGCTGTGAGCTGTGTGACGCCATGGTACTCTACGGAGGGCGATAAAGTTTTTTTTCTACAAAAAAGAAAGACTGTAACTCGCCAAAACCAAGGTATACCCAGAGCAGAAAAAGCTGAAACCTAAGGCTGGGGCGGGAGAAGTCTTACCATCCAGAAGAAAGGCCTCTGCAGCAGGCTCCACTGTGCCCCTTGCCTACAAACCTGGGACATACAAATGCTTAATAAAAACCTGTAAAACTAAATAACAAATGAAAACTTAAGAGGGAAGCCGGGCACTGTTGGCTCACACCTGTAATCCTAGTACCCTCGGAGGCCAAGGCAGGAGGATCACTTGAGCTCAGAAGTTTGAGACGAGACTGAGTAAGAACGATACCTCGTCTCTATTAAACATAGAAAAATTAGGGCGACGCCTGTGGCTCAAAGGAGTAATGCCCTGGCCCCATATGCCAGAGGTGGCAGGTTCAAACCCAGTCCAGGCCAAAAAAAAAAATAGAAAAATTATTTGGGTATGGTGGCAGACACTTATAGTCCCAGCTACTCAGAAGGCTGAGGCAGGAGGATTTCTTGAACTCAGAAGGTGGAGGTTGCTGTGAGCTAGGCTGACACCAGTGCACTCTAGTCTGGGCAACAGAGACTCAGTCGCAAAAAGAAAAAAGAAAATTTAAGTGGGGAGAAACTCTCCTTCACAGATAACCATAATTATCAATACAGCAGTTAAAAACAAAAATAGACTGTCTACTTTATTCCATAAAGAATCTATTTTATCTATAGAATATAGATAAAAAGTTTAAATTTTCCAGTTTAAACTTTCTTTGGTTATACATATAAAATATGGAGACAATCTCAAGACATGAGATGTCAGGCCAGACAGACTAACAATAAAGTATCCATCAGGCTCAGCATCCGGAGCACAGTGGTTATGGCGCCAGCCACATACACCAAGGCTGGAGGGTTCGAGCCCGGCCCAGACCAGCTAACCAACAATGACAACTGCAACAAAAAACAACCAGGCATCGGGGCAGGCTCCTATAGTTCCAGCTATTTGGGAAACTTAGACATGAGAATGGCTTGATGCCGCAGCACTCTACCAAGGGTGACAAAGTAAAACTCTGTCTCAAAAAGAATAAAAAACAAAGTATCTGGGTGGTGCCTGTGGCCCAAAGGAGTAGGGCGCTGGCCCCATATGCCGGAAGTGGTGGGTTCAAACCCAGCCCAGGCCAAAAATCGCAAAAAAAAAAATAATAATAATAGGCGGCGCGTGTGGCTCAGCGAGTAGGGCGCCGGCCCCATATACCGAGGGTAGTGGGTTCAAACCCAGCCCCACCCAAACTACATCAAAAAATAGCCTGGTGTTGTGGTGGGTGCCTGGAGTCCCAGCTACTCAGGAGGCTGAGGCAAAAGAATCACCTAAGCCCAGAAGCTGGAGGTTGCTGTGAGCTGTGATTGCACTGCACTCTACCAAGGGTGACAAAGTGAGACTCTGTCTCTACAAAAATAAATAAATAATAATAACAATACTAAAGTATCCATCAACCCAATGATATTTTAAATCCTAAAGTAACAGCAGCTAATCACAAATAAAATGTCAGTTGTTCCAACAGCATGCCTTAAACATCGGAGATTAAACCTAACTATGAAACACTCTTTCATTCATTTGAAATATTGAGCAATTACTTTAGGTCAAGTTGCTACACTAAATAGACCCAGTTCCTAGTGAGAAAAGGATAAAAACTAAAAACAAGTACTGTGACTTAAAGCCTATGGGAAGGCCTGTCCTCGTGGCTCACACTTGTAATCCTAGCACTCTGGGAGGCTGAGGCATTACTTGAGCCTGAGCAAGGGCAAGAACCCCATCTCCAAAAACTAGCCAGATGTTGTGGA
The DNA here is from genome assembly GCA_963573935.1 of Arctocebus calabarensis. Taxonomy (NCBI): domain Eukaryota; kingdom Metazoa; phylum Chordata; class Mammalia; order Primates; family Lorisidae; genus Arctocebus; species Arctocebus calabarensis. The sequence goes on from CAUYON010027559.1 coordinate 24,684, forward strand.
GTGTGCTGTAGCTCCAGCTACTTGGGAGGCTGAGGTAAGAGGACCATCTGAGTCCAAGAGTTTGAGGCTGGGGGGGAGGATGCGTGGAGGGAGGGCAATTGGTGGGATCACACCTACGGTGCATCTTAGCAGGGTTCTGGTGAAACTTATTAAATGTAGAGTACCAATGTCTTTATATAGTGATCAAGAAAATGTCATGAAGGCTATCTGTAACAGTACGATCAAAATATTTCTGGTTGTATATGAAGCACATTCTGCCCTGTGATTGCACCAAAGTACACAATTATGATTTAATAAAATTATTTTTAAAAAAAAAGAGTTTGAGGCTGCTGTGAGCTACCGATGCCACAGCATTCTACCAAGTGCAACAAAGTAAGACTCTGTCTCAAAATAAATTAATTAAATAAGTAAATAAATAAACAAATCAATAAAGCCAGTGGGGATACAGAGCAGGGCAGTCCCAGCTAGTCTGGATAACTGGGGAATGTATCCCTGACCCAGCGACAGCTCAGCAAAGCTCTGGGTAAGGAAAGCTAACTGTACAGTGAGTTCCAGAATCCCTGAAAGCCCTAGGCGCTCCCTACTTGGGGCTGCAGAGGTAGGCAAGAGCTGAAAAGTTCTAATTACAGTTAGCAGAGTTAACAGAAGCCCAGTGAAGTCATGAAAATGCACAGAAGTACAAATGTCCAAGAAAAATAAGACATTTTCATCTCAATGCTTTTTTTTTTTTTGTAGTTTTTGGCCGGGGCCAGGTTTCAACCCACCACCTCCAGTATATGGGGCCAGCAACCTACTCCTTTGAGCCACAGGCACCGTCCATCTCAATGCTTCTATAAGTTTAAAATTTCTACTCTGACCTAAAACCCTAAAGTTTTTTTTTTAATTAACTGAGCCAATTTGGAAACCATTACAATAGAAAAACCCACTTCTCAACTTTTCTTTAAGATATCTTTCTCAATCAAGTTCCTAAGAGAATTAAGCCCTAATGCTAAAGCCACTGACTGGTACCAGTCTCTGGCCAGATAAGAACCCATCCACACAGCAGTAGGAGAGAGCAGTGGGAAGCTTCATTTGATTTACAGCCACTCCCCCTTGCTGGCAACACCACTAGAGCACCTCCTCTTGTCAGATCAGTGGCAGCACTAGATTCTCAAGGGGGTGAGAACCCTACTATAAACTGCACATACGCGTGATCTAACTTGTGCCTCCTTATGAGAATCTCATGCCCCATATCTAAGGCAAAGCAGAGACAGTGATGCTAGGACTGGGGAGTAGCTGCAGACACAGATTATTAGTAGAGAGGTTTGACTGCACAGAGACCATAACAAATGAATTAATGCAGACTCATATCAAAACCATCCCTTGATCCCCCTCTGTGGAGAAACTGTCTTCCATGAAACAAGTCCCTGGTGCCAAAAAAGTTGAGGACCACTCTTCTAAGGTACCCCTTGTATGTAATGAAACCCAGAAATAAATCCACACATCTATAGTGAATTTATCAGCCAACAACATACACTGGGGAAAGGAAAGTCTCTTCCATCCAGTGCTGTGAAAACTGGATATCCATACGCAGAAGAATGAAACTGAAGTAGACCCTTATCTCTCACCACGTGCAAATCAAATCAAAAGGGTTTAAAGGCAAATCTAAACCTTGAAACTATGAAACTACTGAAAGAAAACATTGGTAAAATGCTTCAGGACATTGGACTGGGCAATGATTTTTTTAGTAACACTCCCCAAACACTGACAACCAAAGCAAAATTTGACAAATGGATCACATCAAGCTAAAAAGCCTCTGCACAGCAAAGGAAACCATAATGTGAAGAGACACCACAAAAATGGGAGAAAATATCTGCCAACTCCCTAGCTGACAAGGGATTAATAACTAGAATATATGAATAAGGAACGCCAACCACTCAGGAAAAAATCAAATAATACAATTTTTAAAAATGGGCAAAAGATCTGAATAGACATTTCTCAAAAGCAAACATACAAATGACTGACAGGTATATGAAAAAATGCTCATCAGGGAAATCTAAATCAAAACTACAAATAGGTATCATCTCACCCCAGTTAAAACGGCTTTTATCAAAAAGACATGGGAGAAAGGGGAACCCTCTTAACTCTGTTGGTGAGCACATAAATTAATGCAACCACTAAGGAGAATGGTACAAAGGTTCCTCAAAATACTAAAAATAGAATTACCATCCTATGTAATGAACACACGTCTTGCCCTGATTTCTAGGTGGTACAATTACGAACTTTCCTTGGGAGAAGCTAGAAAACGGTCACTCATATTCAATGTGTTAGATACTACACCATACTGTACTAAACAGGAAAAGGTATTTTTTACTCGCTAGTGGCACAATTTTATCCCACATCTACGCACCGCCTCAATGAAATGTTCAAACTTGAGACAGGATTTGAATTCCACGCTGCTGTGATGGTTTGCCATACATAGCAAATCTCATTTTTATTCGAAAAGCGGGCCAACTTTCCAGAGGAAGAGGAAAGGGAAAGAATCCAGCTGAAAGCAAAACACTACTAAATGTTAATGAAAACACTGTGCGGTGTTCATGAAAATTTGCGCAGAACCGCACTGTGGAGTGAAGCCCAGTTCTAAAAATAGCTGAATGGAAAAACTATTGTTGCCCTTCTTACATCAAAGCAGTGGCGTTTTTACAGAGATTAAACGACCGGCCTAAGTCACAGCGCAGGTGGCAGAGTCAGCTGAGATTCCAGCCATCAGGTTAAATACTGGGGCATAAGCCGAAGGCTGAGTGTCAAAAAGTGTAAAACGTGCAAAGGCAATGAGTGGGGTTCCCTAATGGGTAAAGGAGGGAACTAACAGATGGAGAAGGGCAAGGGCAGTTTTTGTCATTTCGGGTGTATCTGATAGAAACTAAGGACTGAGATTTCTTTCCAGGTTCACGTTCAAACAAAAGCCAACCCACGAGGCAGGGGAGGATGTTAGGTGAAGACTCCAGGTGGGCGCTGTTCCCGGGGTCCAGGACGCACAGGTACACCCCGACCGAACGCAGGAGCCGAGCGTGGGCCCCCTCGCGCTGCACGCCCGGGAGCGGCGACCAGCTCCCCAGGCACAGCCCCGAGCCGCGGTGCCCCGCCCCGGCCCTTCCGGGGTGCACAGGCCGGGCGGCGCTTCCGGCCCGCGGCGCCCGCCCCCGGCCCGCCCACCTGGCTCTCGCCGACGCAGAAGACGCGAGCGCCGCGGCTCAGGCACACGCGGGAGCCGCGGGGTTGCGCGGCGGCGCCGCAGAAGGTGAAGGAGCAGCGCGAGGCGCGCAGCCGCCGCACCGTGGCGCGCACGAGCGCGGCCGGCCGGCGCCCCCAGCGCGCCCACAGGTATAGGTAGCACAGCGTGATGAGCATGGCCGGGGGCGCGGCCGGGACGCTCTCCCCGCAGGCCGGAAGAGACGCGCCGCCCCGCCCCGGCCCGCCCCGCACGGGGAGGGCAGCGAGGGGGCCGGGGACGGGGAGGGCGGCGGCGGGAGGACCCGCTGCTGCAGACGGAGGGAAGCCGCGCCCGGGCTGGGCAACTGGGCGGACGAGGATGCTGTGCCCGGGGCGAGCGGGGAGGGGCTGCGGGGGGGGTGGAGACCGCGTTGGGAGGGGGGGAGCTGCTCCTGGGACCAGGGACGGAGGGACCCCGAGAGGTGGCTCAGGAGTGGGGATGTGGAGTGCGATGCGTAGATGCAGAGGCTGCACCGCCTGGGGTAGCCACACTCCAGCCTCCTTTCCTGGGGGTGGGGTGGGAGGCGGATTGCACGTACGTCTGTAAGGGCTACAGCCAGCGTTTGTTAGCCTGCACCATTCTGGGAGTCAGTGCTTGCACAGCCTCTGCCCAGTCCAGGTGGGAAGATAAGATGGCCCTGTTTTGTTTTGTTTTTAGAGACAGAGCCTCAAGCTGTCACCCTGGATGGAGTGCTGTAGGATCACAGCTCACATCAACCTCCAATTCCTGGGTTCAAGCAAGTCTCTTGCCTCTGCCTCCCAAGTAGCTGGGACAACAGGCTCCCGCCACAACGCCTGGCCATTTTTTGGTTGCAGCCGGCCCCGGCTGGATTCGAACCCGCCAGCTCAGGTGTACACGGCTGGCGCCTTAGCCCGCTGAGCCATAGGCGCCGAACCGGCCCTGTTTTTCTTAAATTATACAGGTCCTCATGCAGAAAAGGTTTTCAAGTAAATTACATAAAATTGACATAATGCAGTCGTTTGTTTAATAAGACCAAACAGAAGGTGGAAACGATCAGCACCAGAAGGGATGCCTTACAAATAAAGCTGCATATTTGCAACATGCAGATCTACAATTTGTGAGCATCCTGAGACCAGTGGAAAAAGGAAAACATCATCTATGGGTTCACAGGGCTCTTGTCCCCAAGGGAAGCATAATTATTACCGACAACAGTAGTCTTGTCCCAGAGACCCTTCCTTGAAAAGGCACACAGTGTCCCGGAAGGCGCCTGTGGCTCAATGAGTAGGGCGCAGGGCCCATATACCGAGGGTGGTGGGTTCAAACCCAGCCCCCAGCCAAACTGCAACAAAAAATACCTCAGCGTTGTGGCGGGCACCTGTAGTCCCAGCTACTCGGGAGGCAGAGGCAAGAGAATGGCCTAAGCCCAAGAGCTGGAGATTGCTGTGAGCTGTGACTCCATGGCACTCTACCAAGGGTGACAAAGTGAGACCCTGTCTCTAAAAAAAATAATCGAGAAAAAAAAAGAACAGTGTCCCCAGCAACCCTGAAGCATAGCAAAGAGTTTCATAGAGTTGCTTCCTGTTCTGGCCCTCGACCTAATTAGATGGCATGATGCAGTAAAAGGAATCAAGTACACTGCTCCCCATAGATTTTTTTAAAGTTCCCTGACTACTTATTCATCTGCTTTAAAATAGCAGTATAGAGGCTCAGTACCTGTGGCTCAACGAGCTAAGGCACCAGCCACATACACCTGAGCTGGCAGGTTCGAATCCAGCCCGGGCCCGCCAAACAACAATGCCGGCTGCGACCAAAAAAATGGCCTAGGGTTGTGGTGGGCGCCTGTAGTCCCAGCTACTTGGGAGGGGGAGGCAAGAGACTCGCTTGAGCCCAGAAATTGGAGGTTGCTGTAAGCTGTGATGCCACTGCACTCTATCCAGGGTGACAGCTTGAGGCTCTGTCTCAAAAAAAAAAAAAAAAAAAAATAGCAGTATAGAACACCCACTCTCAGAACTTCAGACTTCTGGTCAGATGTCTTGCTCAATTCTGCCCCACTGCATATAGCAACAATAGATGTATAAACAGAGTGTGAAAGGAACAACTGGGCTCACAAACAAGGTAAGCATCGATATGGTCCAGAACTACAAGAGAAGAAAGTAAGTGATGAGCAGAACTAAATGCACATCCCGACCTGCACTTCCCTGTGGGACAGTGGTAGCTGGGAAGTAGGTTCCATGTGGTAACAAGACCTAAAATTGTGTCACCAGAGAAGGGAAAGAACAAGTCACCCCTGGGGAGGGTTCAGCCCCTCCTTGATAACACGGGGCTGCAAGTCATGAATTAGAAAAATGGAAAATGGTCAACAAAATGATAAATGCTAAATGTTTTACCATATCAACACGTAACCTTTTAGATCGCCACCTTTAAGTTTGCTGAATTATGACTACAAGGACCACTCCCCACTGTATATGCAGAGGTCGCCTCTTCTGCCTGAAGGTCACCAGCATGTCCGACCTTCCCAGGATCCTTAAGGGTTTTGTGATCTTTCTCCATTGGGCTTTACCCTTAGGTGATTCAAAATGTCATGGTCTCAGGATACATCATAGGAAAATTATGTTTGAGGGTCAATCATGTATACCAATTCTAGGTTATATATACAGAATGGGGACCACCGTGGTTCAACAATAACTGTCCCTTGCATTAAAAAGGACCTATGTTATCCATTACTAGGAAAGGAAGATTGGGGGAGGTGGACATAAAAGAAATTGAACAGTCATACAAGCTCTGTTTATGATCCCTCCCTAAAAGGATTTCATTTCTTTTTTCTTTTATTTTTGATTCACTTCCTGAAAATATGAAGCATAATTTCACTTTACAAAGAGTCACGGATGGAGCTTAGCTTAGCTTCATCAGCCCCAGAGAGCAAAGGAAAAGGAGAAGGATGCAAAAATATTACATCAAGGGGTTGTGCCATGGATGTCCCTGACCCCCATCCTAGAGTCCCTCACTCCTCAGTGTGGTCATGAGACCAGCAGCATTGACATCACCTGGAAGCTCACTAGAAATGCAGACTCCCAGGCCCCACTCACCCCCAAATCAGCATCTACACATTAAGGTTTGAGAAGCTCTGCTAAAGTCCACCTTTGCCATTACCTGGGCCTGGGTTGCTATAGGGAACCCAGGGAAACAAGACATTTCCAAACTACTATGGAAATTAAGATCACAAATGATCTTCGATGCAAAAGTCTGTCATTTTGTAAGAATGTCACTGTCACCACCGAAAGCCATCAGCCAGCCACTGAAGACTACCTTAGTAACTCATCAGAATGACTGGCTTTGTATAGGAAAAGTTCTGCCCAGACTCAAAAAGTCTAGTGTCCTGCTGTTAGGAAGATATGCTCTGGAAATAATAGTTTGGGGACAGTATAGAACAAAGTCTTACACTCCAGTGAATAGATGACACTCCCTAGCTAAGCCTATTATACCAACACCACTTAGGGAGCATTCAGGCCTCCTGTCAGTCAAACGGGAAGGACGATTTGTTTTTGAAATAAAGAATTTTAGTCTAGTAGGAAGCATTCAGTAGAAGCTGAAATTTAACTGTAAACAGTTCAGTTTTAGCAGTTAAAGTACATAGTCTCTGGGATCAGCGCCTGTGGCTCAACGGGCTAAGGCGCCAGCCACATACACCTGAGCTGGTGGGTTAGAATCCAGCCCGGGCCCGGCAAACAACAATGACAGCTGCAATCAAAAAATGACTGGGAGTTGTGGCAGGTGCCTGTAGTCCCAGCTACTTGGGAGGCAGAGGCAGGAGACTCGCTTGAGCCCAGGAATTGGAGGTTGCTGTGAGCTGTGATGCCACAGCACTCTATCCAGGGTGACAGCTTGAGGCTCTGTCTCAAAAACAAAACAAAACCCTACATTGATTCAGGGTTTGGATCACAAAAATTATTCTTTGACCTGGCTCTGAATTTAATATTTGGCAAAGTAACTACTTCTGGATGCCTGTCCTAGAGATTGCCTCCATTCAGACTGGGCCAAGGTCTTCACACTCCAGGGCTCTGCTGCTCAAAGGTAAAAGTACATGGGTCAGTTTGGATGGCAATTGGCAATGCAGATTCTAATTGAGTAGGTCTGGGGAAGAATTCAAGATTCTGCATTTCTGATAAACTTCTAGGTGACAAAGCTGTTGGCCAAGGAACTGACCTTTGAGTAGTGAAACAGCCCATGAATACCAGAGACAGCAGGGTCCCACCCCTAGCTATCTTGACCTAGAAAGTCCTTTTACTCCAGGTGACAGAATGCAGGCAGCCTGCAGGTCACTCAGAAACTGGCAGCATTCACCCCATGCCCAGGAGCAAGCCAGTAGTCTAGGACTGAGCCTGGCCAGCCTAAACCCCATACCTGCTCTACAGTGAGTCCTTCTGAGTCATTGAGGCCAGGGGCACTCCTGCTTTGGCTGGGAATTCCAACAGAGGGAATGACCTTTCAGGAACAAGTAGCACTCTCCCTGCCCCATTCCTCTGACATACCTGCCCCCAGATCTATCTCCTGCTTTCTGATAAGAGCACTATCCTCCCCACCTCCCACCTACCTACCTGCTACCTTAGCTCTTATCCTCAGACAAACCGTGAGGCCCTGCCAGCCGGGTATAACCCAAGTACACCTCACCACAGGGTCTCCCTCTGTCCAGCCAGGTCCGATGTCAGCAGGATAGCCAGCATAGGAACAGTGAGACCAGTCATCGAACTGGGAAGACACTGTTGGTTATTTTCAACGGCTTTTAGCAAATTGTGCCATTTCCTCAGCTGTGTAAGCTGGGAGAGCCCTCGGCACTGTGGCAAGTGCAAGTTGCCCTTTCTAGTGGATGCAAAAGAGGAAGATATGGAGACCCAGGGAGGGCAAGGAGACCTCTCTGCCATGCCTGTCCTGCTGGGGCCAAGGAAGGTGCTGAGGGGAGGAAGGGCACACATAATTCAGTGACGAGATCCCACCTGTGGAAGGTGTCTCAGACACTTGTGGCAAACCTCCCGGGCCAGTGGATGCAACTGACTGTGGGCCAGACAGCTCAAAACTGGCCACTGCTTGTCTTTGGATTTTAGACTTCTCATGCAACTGTGACAAGAAACCTTAATTTTTTATCTTAAAAAGGCCATGAATCCTCTTGTGTGTGACCCTGGGAGTCTCTGGCCGTCTATCATCCTAATCTGATGAGAAATGGAACTGATGTTATTGATAAAAAACTTCAAATTCCCTTAGAGGAAAGTCAGACTTCATAGAGGTACATTTGTGCATAATTTATTTATTTGTGGTTTGCTGTCTTGCTTGACTTTCCCACCATTCTGTTTATTCGAGTTAATGACCAGCCGGAAGTGCCTTACCCTGTGCTGACCTTTCCAGGAATGTTTCTAAACCAGGCATCTATATACAACTTACCTCATCCCTCCCACTACTCCCCACCACCCTGCCTTCTCCAAGAAGGAAGTGGCTATTTTACACAAGGGAAAATCAGACAGCAGGACTTTCCCCGTAGCATCACTGTGCCGGATTTGGCGAAGGAGCTCCATGGCCTGCGGAGGATAGAACACAGCACCACCCTAGACATGGCCTGTGGCTCCAGCCTGCCCACTGGTGACTTATGGACAAGAGGGAAACTAGGGAGGGAAGAGGAAATGTGGGGCCCATTGGTCAGTGTTCTTTGATGTTGGCAGCACTGGCCCAGCAGGTGGTAGTCAGAGGGGTGGTGACCAATTCCACAAAAGAATTACTTCTGGAAGTAATGAGTGCCCTGTCACAAAGGGTATGCAAGCAGAGGCAGGATAAGGGGCTGTTTCTATATATACCCTGCTAAGATAGAAGTAGATCCTGACCTTGAGGAGACAGGTGGGACCCGACTCTGCAAGTGAATTCGAGAGTCAGTCCATGGACATGAACTGTTGCTGATTTTCAAACGGGTCCCCCCCAATAGCACTGTTTCCTTTGAGAAGGTGCTGGGGTACGCTTGTTCATGTTTCCCTGTCCTGCTGCCCTGCTTCACAGGGACATGGGTGCAACAGACACAAACCTTATACACTGAGGCACCCAGAGCTGAGCATGGGGAAGAGAACACTGAGGATGCAGCTTGAGCCCTCCAGGGAGTTTTCTGGCACTTGCAGTGCTCTGGCTGGTGCACTGAACGGCTCTGAACTCTGTGGCTTTCTTTCTTGGATTAGAGTTTGGTGACGGGAGAGCAGAGAGATGGAGCACTTCAGAAACTTTCAGATAGGCTTCTGATAAATGGTAACATCTGGATACTCAGCAAGAGGATGAGCAGGTACAAAAGCTGCTCAGCACAAGGCTCTCCAGGGAGGGGCCCAGGTGCTGGCACCTGACTAACTGAGGGATGGGAGGAGAGTGCGGGAGACTTCTTTGGAAAAACAGGGTTTGGCCCTGATCACCAAGTAGGAGGTCCAGGTGGGGATATCTGTGGTGAACCCAAGTCATCGTGGGGAGTGGGGTCCACCTCTTCTCTGAGCCTCCCAGATTCCAGTAGACTAGTGCAGGCTTCCTTGAATTCTAGCTCAGTTTCTAGAGAGATGATGCTTCAGCCAGAAGACTGCCTGAAGATATTGTGGGGGTTCAAAATCCAGGGGACTCTCACCCTGTGTTACCATTGTGCTGTGATTGCTGCGCTGTGTGCAATAATCAGGGGAAGATAGGCAAATCTCTGAAGGCATCCTCCCTGCTCAAATTTTGACTCCTTCCATATCTAGCACAGGAGGGAGAAGTACAAAGTAGACATGACTTTTTTAAATCTGCAAATTCAGGCTTCAGAAAGTAGGAATGGCCTGTGGTATCAGCATGATTCTATTCCTAACATTTAAACTTTATATCAATAACTAATAGGATCATTGAGACACGCTTTGAAAATGATGCAGGGAAACTTACTAAGTGTCTCTCTCTATGAAGTGAGAAAGAGATCATAAAATGCCTGTATCAGTTTTCTACTGCTGTGAAACAAATGATTCCAAAATGTAGTGGCACCAAACAATGAACATTTATTATTTCATCATTCCTAGGGTCAAGAATCCAGGGCTGGCTTAGCTTGGTGTCCTGGCTCAGAGTTTTCCTGGGGTTGCAGTCAGGGTGTTACCCGGGGCTACATCACCGGAGGCTTGAGTGGGGCCATAGGACCCTTCCAAGGTAGTGTACACACATACCATAGTTTGGTTTGAACCGGCTACTGGGGGCCTCAGTTCCTCACCACACGGGACTGCTGTGGAGAGCGGCTCGAGCATCTCTACAGCACAGCATCTGGCAGTTCCAGAGTGAGCAGTTCAAGGAGAACAAGATGGAGTCACAGTGTGTTTTATGATGCAGCCTGGGAAGCTATTTCTGCCATCTTATAATTGAGGATGTGACTATTGGTCAGAAAACAAGGATTACTGGGCACCACCTTGGACCTACTACCCTGGTGCCATATGCAGGCTGTACTTAGGAGAACTTCATCCTCATTCACTGGGTTTGACTCAAGAGCAGTTAGAAACCCATTAGCTGCTGAATGTAAGGAATTAGGCTGTGCCCTCAAAGTATTCCAGACAAGCCATTTTAAGTGCAGTTGGGTGGGACATAGGGTAAAGGTTATACCAGCTGCTCCCCTGGAATGCTTGGTGTCCGCTCGCAATTTCTCTCCACAGGGTCTCACTGACATGAAGAGTTTTATCTGCCTTGCACCCTCATCTATCCTATATGGCTGCTGTGAGGCTGCTGGTCACCTGTCTCCTGGCTTTGGGGGTGAGCATGGGCCCTGTTCTGGGCAACTAAGGTGCTCCATTTCCCTGCCCAGAGTTATTGGTCCAGGAGAGGCTCTCTCTTACTCTGAAACCATGAGCTGAGGGTTTACTGTGTATGCCTGAACCTACCAGAGAATGGAGAAGGAAAAGGGGAGAGATTGAGATTTGATTGCCTAGATCCAGCTATGACTGAAGCTATCAAGATCCAGTTTGTTCTCTCCAACTATGTAAAAAGATAAACCTCTTTTTTTGAGTTTTGCTTATTTTTGCATAAGTTAACTTGAGGTGGAATTCCATCATTGCAATTAAAACCATCCTGTCTTATGACTTATCCCTTGAAAATAACATATTTTGTAGCAGTAACAGGCAAATAAAAAGCAGCTTTTACTTCTTTACTAAAGAAAGAATCAGGCCAATGATAGACACTCTGCTGTATACAGCCTACGAAAACAGCCCTTTCCTCCACCACCAAGGAAATAAGGTAACACAAGTGTGACGGGGCAAACAGGCCTGCAGGCAGCCACAGTCACCTCCTCCTTTGTGCTAAACACTCCTGCACAGAGCTGACCCTCATCTCTTTCATCGTCTCAGTCGTCCTGGGGCTCTGAGAAAGCAGACTGTCTTCTGGGTTTTTACAGCCACCTTCTATGTGGTGTTTACATATAGACGTTCAAAAGGGATCTTTAAATGGAGTAAAGCACATAAAACTTGTTCTTATAATAATAGCCAATGTTGAGTGTGTCTTAACTATGCTTCAGGCCTGGAGCCAAGTACTGTCTTTACCTGCAATATCTCACTTAATCACTACAGGGGGAGGGAAGGTTCTATTATTATCCTCATTTTCTGGATGATAAGACCAAGGCCCTAGGGAACATAACTTTCCCAAAGTCACAGTCTGTGGTAGTAGATGTTAACGTCAACACGTCTCAGTCCGGTTCCTTCACCCTGAAATGCCAAAGTCACAGTCTGCTGGAGTAGATGTTAACATCACCACGTTCCAGTCCGGTTCCTTCACCCTGAAATGCCAAGATTTCCGGCACACTACAGGACTTAGGTTCTTTTATGATAGAAAAACAAAAATATTAATAATATTAATATTAATCATGATCACTACCAAATACCCACGTCCACACACAGTTACTTCTCTTTCATTACTTTGGCCAAAGGCCTGCAGCTAAGGATCCCAAGCAACGTCTTCCCAAGAAGGTCAGAGGTGGAGAGGGTGAACTCAGAGAGCTCAGGGCCCAGTCCCGCCTGGTATTTCACAGGCCACTTGTGCATGTCCGATTGCGTTTTCTGTGTCAGAGGGTGGGCTGTGCTTGCCAGAGGCAGGCTCCTTAGGACCCAGGCCAAGAGGTTGGTTGTGATTTCAGGGCTCAGTGAGCAAAGTGCTGAGTGACGGTATTTTGTTCCAAATGGACCCCCTGCCGAGAACAAATCAAGCTTCCCAGCCAGTACCTCCCACCCTTTTTTGGTTTGTTTACCCCAAGCTTCTATTTGTTTTCCTCTTACATTGTTGGGGTTTTTTTTCTTTGAAACAATCTCACTGTGTTGCCCTCAGTAGAGTGCACTAGTGTCACAGCTCACAGCAACTTCAAACTCTTGTCCTCAAGCAACTCCCTTGTCTCAGCCTCCTGAGTAGCTGGGACTACAGGTGCCCATCATGACTCCCAGCTAATTTTTCTATTTTTAGTAGAGACAGGGTCTCCCTTTTGCTCAGGCTGTTCTTGAATTCCTAAGCTCAAGCAATTTACCTGCCTCAGCCTCCCAGAGTGCTGGGATTATAGGTATGAGCCACTGTGTCCAGCCTGTTTTCCTCCTACAGAAAGAAGTCAAAGAAAATGTATGGCTCCCAGCAGTTAAGAAGAGCAGATTTTTCTGGTCCTTCCAGAAGCAGGGCAAGCCCAGCTAGTTCCTTTCTACGGGGGAATTGAGCTAAGCTACAGCAGAAAATCTCTCCGCCTCACATCACTAGGCCCAGGGACACCAGCCAATGTACTGGCAGCTAGCTATATGCCAAGCACCTGCTGTAAGGTAGTTGTGTATTTCTATCACAGCTCACCATTAGGCCCACACAGTCTTGCCTAGAGCTGTTATGCATTAGAAGAAATCCTGCTTGCTAAACTTACTATATTCTTGGCTGCACAGAAGCTTTTTAATTTGATCAGGTCCCAGTAGTGTATCTTTGGTACTGCTTCAATTGCCTGGGGAGTCCTCCTCATAAAATATTCACCCAAGCCGATTCCTTCAAGAGTTTTCCCTGCACTTTCTTCTAGAATTTTTATAGTTTCATGTCTTAACTTTAAGTCCTTAATCCAGTGAGAGTCTATCTTAGTTAATGGTGAGAGGTGTGGGTTCAGTTTCAGCCTCTTACAGGTCACTAGCCAGTTCACCCAGCACCATTTGTTAAATAGAGAGTCTTTTCCCCACTGAATGTTTTTAGTTGGCTTGTCAAAGATCAAGTAATGGTAAGTAGCTGGACTCATCTCTTGGTTCTCTATTCTGTTCCAAACATCTACCTCTCTGTTTTTATGCCAGTACCATGCTGTTTTGATAACTATCAATTTATAGTAGAGTCTCAGGTCTGGTAGCATGACTCCTCCTGCTTTGTTTTTATTTCTGAGTAATGTTTTGGCTATTTGAGGTTTTTTCTGATTCCATATAAAACAAAGTATTATTTTTTTCAAGATCTTTAAAATATGACAATGGAATATTATGCAGCCTTAAAGAAAGATGGAGACTTTACCTCTTTCATGTTTACATGGATGGAGCCGGAACATATTCTTCTTAGCAAAGTATCTCAAGAATGGAAGAAAAAGTATCCAATGTACTCAGTCCTACTATGAAGCTAATTTATAGCTGTCATATGAATGGTATAACCCAACTATAACACAAGAATATAGGGAAAGGGGCAAGGGTAGGGAGGGGACAAGGGAGGTTGGGGCGGAGGGAGGGTAATTGGTGGGGCCACACCTATGGTGCATCCTAGAAGGGTACAGGCGAACCTTGCTAAATGCAGAATACAAATGTCTTCATATAATAATGGAAAAATTGCCAGGAAGGCTATGTTAATCAGTTTGATGAAAATAGTTAAGAATGTATATGAAACCAGCACATTGTACCCCTTGATTACACTATTGTACACAGCTATGATTTAATGATAAAGATGATAAAATAAAATAACAAAAAACAAAAGCCTGGAGCCATGAGCCCCTGACGGCAGCGGAATGTGTGGCCTAGGTGGGTGGTGGGAAAACCAACCAGCGTCCAGCTCTGCACTAGGTCCTTGTTCTGGGGATTCTATTTGCCCCTGCAGGCCACTCTGCAGACCCAGGGAGGCTTTGTCACCCAGGTTCCCTTGCCCTCTGACTTTCAATGGGGAAACAACCAAAGGGCAGGAGGAGAGGGAGGTTAGGTAGAACATTAATTCCTCCAGGCCACCTCTGCAGGGCTCGGGGTTGCCAGGGCTGTGTGTTCTGCTGCCTGAGCCTCAGCTTCTTTCTCCTCTCTGGCCACACCTCCTCCCCTCACTCTGCCCACTAGAAGTGCTGTCTGTCTCCCAGACAGAAGCACAGAGGTGTTCCACCTGCCCTGTTGCTTCCATTAAACCTTCCTGTACCTTTGCAGTGCTACTTTCTTTGTTAATGTTCTGTGTAGCAATGACAAATTACCACAGATTTTGCGGCTTAAAACACGACCAATTTATCACTTTATGGTTCTGTACACCACACATCTGACGTGGGTGTCACTGGGCTAAATTCCAGGTGTGGGCAGGGCTCCTTCCTTTCTGGAGACTCTGGGGGATCTGTTTCTGTGTCATTCCTAGTCCCTGAAGACTACCTGTAATCCTTGGCTCAGGACCCTCCCTCCATCGTGACAGCCAGCAAAAGCAGGTTGAGCCCTCATGTCATATCTCTTTGTGCCTCTCCTCTGCCACCTCCTCCTTTTAGGTTGGGCCCACCCAGATAATTAAGGAGAATTTTTTCATCGCAAGAACCTTAATTATACTAGCGAAGTTCCTTTTCTCACATAAGGTAACATTCACAGGTTCCAGGAATAAGGAGGTTGACATATTTGGGGCATAATTCTGCTTACTATTATTGATATAACCACTTTCATTTACCCTTTGTGCCATAAGCCTCCTGCCAGGACTCTTAATTCCATCCCATCATAACTCCATGACATAGGTGTCATTTCACATGAGGAAAATGGGGATAGAAACCAATTAGCTGAGTTGGGATTTACCATACCAGTATTGAGTAATTTTAAAGATATTAATGGCCTTTAAAAAAAATGGAAAATGCAAAATTATTTATGCCTTCCAGCTGTGGGAATTGCCTATAAAATTCCATAAATATTGCTAGCTCATCGCAGAATTATTTGGATCACAATATGTATATATGTATATGATACATATGCGTATCACCTGCTGACTTCCATAGCACAAAGATTATATAACTCAGAATGAAGTTTCAAAAAGAAAACAGATTACAAAGAAAGAGGAAAATTTATATTGAAAACTTGCAATTTAGGAAGGCTATAGAACAATGTAGTTTAAACTTTAGTTCCTTTATCCTTTCTTTAGTTTGTATCCTTCTGTTACGGTCTGATCAGCCTACTTAGATTTTTCTTCTCCCTTACTCCATCTGTAGGAGAAAAGGCCATTTAACGAGGCATTATGGCATTTTACTTTTAATAGAAGAAGCTTAGATCTGAAGGTCATTACAGTTTTGGTGTGGACTGTTTTAATATTAGGTGTCTATGAAGTTCATGTGCAATTTAAAATAGTTTTACATTGTATGTTACCTCCAGGAAAAAGAGGTGGTAAAAGAGGAAAGCAACACATCCTGGAGGGGGTGTTGTAGAAGTGGGGTCTTGGCAAGCTATGCCGTCTGGAATACTGACAGAATAGTAGTAAATGTCTTTGGCCCAGAGGGTTTTCAGTCTGTCAAATATGGGGCCACTATGTGTGTACTTATTGATCCTGTGTCTAGGTTAACTAATAAACTTAACACGTATAAAAAGCTCTTTGTGAAGGAGCAAATGGAAGAGGAATGGTCTAGATGAGCAGCCGGGGAGTGGGTCTGCAGATCAGGATGGTGCAAGTATAGATAATCAGGGAACAGGGTCTAGCTAGGCAGGGTGACCAGAACCTTGCATGAACATGAAGTCAATCCATTACAAAGAAAACTGAAAAGAACCGGGGATCACTGTCTGGGTTCCTTGACTTCTATATTCCTAATGCTTGGAATGTTCCATGAATATTCATTAAATGAAATTAAATGAGCATAATGCAATGATGTATTTCAGAACTATTAAGAACAGAGTATAAATGTCTTACCACAACAAATAAGTGAGGAGATGGTTATGTTAATCAGTTAGAAGTAAGCATTCCACATTGTATATCAAATCAGCACTTTGTACCCCATAAATGCATTGATATATTCATCTGGGTGACCTTCTGTAAGCCCCATAAATAATTTTGCATTTTCCAATTTTTTGGAATGCATTATGGGGCACAGTTATGATTCATTAAATAATAAAAATAAAAGAAAGGAAAGAAGTGCCATTTCAGAGTTTATAATCAGCCCTCTAAAGACAAAGGCAAATGTTCTCTGGCCTTCTGCCTCTCTGAGTGTGGATCCTTTAAACGGATATTATTAAGAAATCACTTGAGATATAATTGACACACAATAAGCTATCCATATTTAATGTATACAACTTCAAGAGTTTGGAGATAATGTAACTATGAAACCACCACCACAATGTAGGCCATAAATATATCACATATCTCCAAGTTTCCACCAGTCCTCTTTATTGTAATTTTTTATAAAATATTGAACATAAGTTCTATTCTCTTCAGCAATTTTTAAAGCATGCAATATAGTATTGTTAACTATAGGCATAATGCCATACAGCAGGTCTCTAAGACATTTATCTTGGATAACTGAAAATTTGGGGACAGTGGTAGTTGGTTTTTTTTTTAAGATTATTTCTTTTTTAATTTTTAATTAATTTATTTTAAATTAATAGAGGGTAAACATTTTTAGACTTTTACACCTGGGACAGTAGCGTTTTGAACCCCAAAGCTGTATTGATAAAGCATGTGTAATTTACTTACTTATACTAGGATGTCATGGATTGGTTAGAAATTCCACCTCGCTAACACATCTAAGCCCATTCTTCAAATATTCACATGACAACTTCATCCATGTGATTGACTTTCCTGAGGTATCTGCTCAGATGCTCCCTTCTCAGGAAAGAGCTTCCATGCCACTGCTATCATCTCTTACTCTATTTTTCCTTAATAGCATCAATCACTATGTGGCATTCTATCACTTTTTTTTAAATTATCTCTCTCCACTAGAATGAGTTCTATGAGGCATTGTGTTTAGTTTCCAGTTGTGCCCCTAATATTGAGAACAATACTTTGCATAGAGTTAGCACTCAGTATACATTTGCTGAATGAATGAATCAGGCTTTGAATTCATCTGGGTGACCTTCTGCAAGCCAATCTCTCTGAGCCTCAGTTTTCGCATCTATGAAAGGAAAGTAAGAATTAAAACATGGGATTATTAGAAATAGTACACCTAAGATCCTGGCACACCAGCGTATGTCCCTTAGTAGGTCCTCACATGTTGTCTATTTTAATTGTTTGCATTCCTCAGAAGTGTAAGAAATTTTTTTTATTCTATAAAGGTATTAGTGGGTATTTAGGAAAGCTGTTAATATTGACAAACCAGACACAGATGATAATAATAAAATTTCATCTTTGAGATAGAAGATCAATGTTGGCCACTGACCATTGAATAAATTGTTATAATGAAATTCACTAGATGGCAACCTTGGTCTCAATATGGCAAGAGTTGAGGGATTGACAGAAGTTCTTATTTGTTAAAGCAAATTGTAAATGACCACATTAGATGACACAAGTAGGGTAATAAATGTAGAAAGTGATTTAAGACTAGGTTCTTATAATGTCAGTCTATTTCGATTTACAAATCTAAGTGGTATGTTTCTCCATAAAATGTACATGTTAATGCAAAATGGAATCTCCTTAAAATGTCAAGTGCAGTGAATTACTAAGATGCTGCTGATGGTTTGTTTTAACCTCAAACACTCCCAGTTATTGTCTTGATTATTACATATAGTTGATATGCTTTCTGACATGATTATTACTTTATTAACTAATTTTGTTTAATGACCTTATACTTTTTCCTTGTCTCTCTATTAATTTATTCATGAAGCTCATATTTCTGCATAAAGCTAGCATGATTATATTTGCACCCAAAATTTTTTTAGATTGAGACGGATGGCAAAGATCAGATACTTTAAAAATACTTGGCTGCACTGCCATTTAATTGCCAATTTTCCTGAACATAAAATGTATTTTCTTTCTCTTCCTTGTGGCTTCCTTGGGAATAATTCTCAAAAAGCCAGTGAAAACCCTTTCAATAGAGAGGAGGCTTCCAGGTAGGTCATTTTTGGAGTTTCACTCACAAAAGCATCAGGATGTCCTTATTATAAGTGAGATGAGCTCTGAGGGTGCCCTGAATTACTGATCCTTGGACAAGTTTTAATGCAAGCAATAAAATATAGACCATCAACCCTCTTTATCCATAGAGGATTGGTTATAGGACCCGAAATCTGCAGATGCTCAAATATTTGCATATAACCTACACACATCCTCCTATATCTTTCAATCACCTCTAAATTACTAATGATACCTATTATAGTATAAATGCTATAAAAATAATTGCTATGCTGTATTGTTTAGAGAATGACAAGAAAAGTTTGTGTTCAGAACAGACACAAATTTTTTTCCAACTATTTTTAATCTGAGGTTGGTTGAACCCACAGTTGTGGCACCCACAGATACAGAGGGCCGACTGTACCCATTTATCTTCCTTTTAATTTAGTAAGCATTAAGAAAAGAGTTAAAGTTTATGAATTGAAGTGAGCTGTGACAAGTTGAAGTGAATTTTTTCTTTCCTCCAAAGTCTCCACTACTCTAGGGAAAATACTGAAATGACTGACAATGCTTGCTTTGGGGGGTGTCACCTTGCGCCAGCAGTTGAATTTGCTGCATTAAGTACTCATTTCATGTACTTGAAATTTGGGGATTCTGCACCTATTCAATGACATGTAAGAAGATGTGTAAGATTCCAAGATTTCATGCTTGGAATAAAAATAATTGTCACTTCACAAATGTCATTGGGCATCTTTCTCTGAGGGATAAGACTACCTGGACTTGAAGCCCTGCTCTTCCGTTAATTAGTTATGTGATTTTTGCCTAATTTGTAAAAAGGGAGATCATAATTGGAATCTACTTCATGGGAGGGTTGCTGGGGAAATTAAATGAGTTAATATGTGAGAGGCTGTTGGAGCATAGCCAGGTAAGTGCTTCGGGAGGTGTTCTCCAAGGCACACTGCAGGGCCTGCTTTCTCTCTGGAACCTTCTTGTGTCTCTCCCACTGTGATCCACTGTCCAACCCCTGTAGTTTGGAGTTTATTATATTTAATGGAACTCTTTCTTGTACCTCTGCTATTTTTCCTTCATTCACGTAAGCCACCTTTGCTCTCACGTTTATAGGATCATCAAGGTAGGGTTTGTGATGAACCATTTTTAATTTTTCCTGTGCCTTGTTACTATCTAACACAAGGTTGATTAAATCTTTGACTTCAAATCATTGCTAAAAATTTATGAAAATGACTCTCCTCTGCAAACCTGTTAGGGTCTTTATAGCTTGTCCTTATGGAGAATTAGTTTTTCCTTAATATTCCTTTATCCTGTAAATTTCTCTCCTCTCCTCTTTAACTTCTTCCCTTCCTTCTACCAGTCAAGCAGCCAAACACGTATACATCTATTCAGCAAACTCCAATAAGTTGAAAACCCTGTTAGGTGTTAAGCATAAAAGCCATCCATCAAATAGAGATGGCCCACATTTCACGGAACTTACTGTATGTTGTAAGCAGATACTTTAAATCCTAATTATAAATTGCAGTAGCTGCTAGAATGGGAAAGAACAGAGTGTGCACTTCATGAATAACAGTGGGAACCTCCTTAAAATCTGTGCTTGAGAAGGCTACTCTGAGGAAGTGATATTCATTTATTCATTTATTTTTTATCAAGTCGTATACACATAGATCATGCATACATTTATGCATATGTGGGGTACAATGTGTTGATTTTTTTGGCTTACATCAAACCAATCAACAAGGAAGTGATACTTAAATTAAGACTTGAAAGGTGCCAAGATTAACTAGGAAGAAAAAGATTGAGGAGGACCCTGACTGTAAGAACTATCTGGACTTTATTTATGAAGGGCCCTTCACAGGACCGAAGAGGAGCCAAATCCAGAGGAGGGGGTGATCATACCCAGCCTTGCAGACTATGTTAAGGGGTTTGCTCTGAAGTGTAAGGAAAGGTCAATGAGACCTCTGAAGAGTCACAGTTTCCAAGTTACACCTAAAATCATTCCGGTTTTTTTTTTTTTTTTTTTTTTTTCAGTTTTTGGCTGCGGCTGGGTTTGAACCTGCCATCTCCGGCATATGGGATCGGCGCCTACTTCTTTGAGCCACAGGCACCGCCCCATTCTGGTTGTTTTTGTGGAGAGGACCCACGTCACGGGGGGGACCAGTTAGGAAGCTATCGCGACAATTCATTCTGTGATCCTATTTAACATGTTTGGTTATTTAATGATGAAATTATTTAACTCTTTACATTCGTATCACCGGGTCCTAACATAGTGCTTGACATATGTCAGAAAGTGTTGGGGAAAGCAGATACCCGAGTTAAAGGCTACCCAGGAGCTTCTCTTTCTGCAACCTTCTGATTTGCTCACCGTGCTGTGGTTGCCTGCTGCTCTCGGCTGCTTAGGATGTGTGCCATGCACGCTGCCTCGCTCCACAGACATCAGCAATCAAGCACAACACCCCTCCTACTGAAGCCGGCTTGGGAGAGAAAACTGTTTACTTCTTCTTGACTAGAAAAATCATTACGTTAGCTAATGGAGTTTTCAAAAGTACATGCCTAATTTTTCTTCATTTTTTTTAATAAGGTTTTATTTTTTTCCCATTTTGGTGGAGTTCAGGTTCTCCAGGAAGTTGCTTATTGAATCCAAATATGACTCTGGCATTTGGTTTATGCTTTTCTCCCACTACCCTCTTTCCCTCTTATACTGTTCTCCAGAGTTAATTTGCAGAGCCGTGGACTAAGAGGCTCTGTAGTAGCGTCTAGGGATGTAGCAGGGAATATGACTGACAAAAGTACCTGCCTTTGTACAGTTTACTTTTTGTCAGAAATTATATAAGAAAAGCATGAGCATTATGGGGGAGGTAGGTGAGGGATTGCTGGTGGGTGAGGTTATCGAAGGCTTCATTGAGAAGGTAACATTTTAACAAATACTTGAAGCAGAATGAGTTATGAAGATACCTGGAAAAAGTATTCTTGGTGAGGAGAACCACAAGTGCAAAGGTCCTGAGCCTATGTACCTGGCAAGTCAAAGAAAAGGCAGGGAGGCCGTGTGGTTAGAGGGGAGTGAACTATGGGAGAGTGGTAGGCGATGTGATCGGGGAGAAATAGCAGGGGCCAGTTGGGGAAGGTCCTATAAGGACTTTGACCTTGAGGAAAGTGGGGAGCCAGTGCAGAGTTTGGAACCAAGCAATTACAGGTATACTGAATGCTAACGGTGCATCAGGTGACACAGGGAAAACAACCTACCAAACCCATCTGGCTTGAAAGTGGTGTCCCAGGTGTGGAATAGGAATTTGCTGACACTGCCCTTGAGTGGCTATGACACATTTTCATTGCTTGGGTAGCTTAATGTCAAATAATGGAGTGTCAGCTCTTATCTAATGAGGTCCTGGAGTTCCCACTTACTGCTGGGGAGAGGCAGCCAGGGTTGTGAACAGTAGATCACGGCAGTGGAGACTGCAGTGACAGAAACCGCCCCAAGCAGCTGGTTATTAGTAGAGACTTGGACATGGCTGAAGAGGAGAGGCAGCCCAGAGTGGTGGTTCGTAGCAGGGATTCTTGGGCCACATGACCTGGCCAGTTCTACTATTTACAAGCTGTGTGATGTTAGCTAAGTCAGGTATTTTGTGCCTCACTTGGCACAGCCATGAATTGGGAATACATATGGTACCTTTTAGAGTTATCACGAGGATTGTTTACCATTTCTAAAGTGGGTTATGTGTTTAAATAAAATCTATACACACTCTCTTTCCTTGGATTACTTTGTGGCTTAAGGAAATATGATGGCTCTCCACCATGCCCTGTTAACTCCTCCCTGGTTCCCCGTTTTTCTTGGGATGGGCAGTGGCACTGCAGTCAATCCTGGCAATTCAAGTCTCTCCAGTCCTGATGGAAAAGTGAACAGCAGCTTTCCCTTAATGAGAACACCCTGTTGGAAGAAAATATTTTGGCCTAGCCATCATGCTAATTATCTAAGGCTCAAAGGAATTAATTTTCTGGTAGTCGTTGAACTCCCTGCCTCCTTATAAATAGTTTATTAAATTAATGTGATATAAAGGGATTTACATTTAAGTAATTGGATGGTGACTAGAATAAGAATGAATGCATATTGAGAACTGGAGGTCCAGGGTTAGGCAGGCAATATTATCGAACATATATTCTTCATTAAGTTCTCTGGCTTTTGAGGAATTTGTATCTATGTGATTCAATGCTTAGAATAGTGTCTGTTTTTTAAAAAATATGATTCTAGAAATAATGTTAGAGAGGTCTTCTGACCAAGTAATAAGTACTCTCCTATTCCAACTACTTTTAAAAAATCTTAGTTAAGCCTCTCTTAGTGAGGTAAATAGTATTAGTTATAACTCACAGTTTGAGCATGCTGAAGTTATGGGGCCATCCAGCTGGGTGTGGAGGAGCTTATCTTCATAACTTCTACAGCTGCTTCTCCAAACCCCATACTTCCCACTGTACTCACCTGCCTCCCTTGGTAGGTCAGTGCCAGACATTATAAGTCAAAGGCACTGACCATCTAGGCATCTAGGAGGCAACCTCAGTGCCTCTCTGTCAGAATTTATAGATCCCCATGGCCAATATTACAGAATCAGCTTGGGAGTAAGTCCCTGTGCATATTCTGTACCCTGTTGTCCCTTGGGATTTAATGAATTTTTCAACTGATATTCAAAGCAAAGGTGTACTTGAGCCATTCATATGAATGAAAAATTAGGAAAAAATGGGAGAGGTCTTAACTTGAAGTAGAGAAATGGAAAAGTAAATAGTTAAACATCTCTGTTGCATTACGACAAAGGATCTTTTATCTTCAGCTAACTCTGGAAACGAGTAGGAGTTGCTGTTTGAGGACTCCTGGGGCAGCCATCCTGATCCGAACATCAAGCAGGTCACAGAACCAGACCAGGTTCCATCCATTTTGGTGCTATCACTCATCCAGGTGACCAGAGAGGCCTGCTGAGGTGTGCAGGGACAGGAAGTGATGTGTCCGGGTAGCAACCAGTTGACAACAGGCTCTCTAGAAGACTCGCGTGTGAACTGTTGCTGGCAATTGGGACGAGGCATTGAACATTGCTTAAGAGCTGGCAGAGAGCCCCAGAGCTGAAGGAACAAATCCCATTTTCTGAGCACTCAGGTTACTTAGTATAAAGCTTTGCTATCCAGGGCTGCCAGAATGGGAATGAGGTCATGAAATAAGTGTAGTAATTATTCTCAGTAATTTTAAGAACATGCCCAATATTGTCTTGTCCCTAGAGCCACCTTTCAGATTTGTTGGGTTGAGAATGCAGCAGTGACAGACACCTTTAGTTTTCCTTTCTGTCACTTGTAAGCCCTTCCACATGATTTCCTTTGTTTCTTGTGTACTCTTGTGATGATAATACCGGCCATGTAGTATTTATGAACTAGAATTTGGGAGCTTTGGAGCTATTACAGGATTTGGCAAAACTGAAGATGTCTCATCTTTCTGGGCTATACTTTCACTTTGGTGCCTGGAATTTTCATCTTACAGTGATAAAGAATAAAAGGACAAACTATCCAAAGTGAATATACCAGGTCTTCCGTCCCTAAAAAAAACAAAGTGTATAGCAAAATTCAGGGATCACACATAGTGCTCCTATCCTGTGTCTCCACATGAGAGTCGTCCCTTGTTGCATTGTCCAGGATGCAAGAACTGGCTCAGTTTACCCAAGTTCTGGGGAGGATGGAGAGGGCACACCTGCAACGTGCAGGTAAGACTAGGCCTTTCCCATGAGAGGTTGGTTATTCTAGTGTGAGGGAATGTTGCTATTCCTCTTTTCACTTTCTTTAAGTTGGGAATAGTGTTCTCCTAGTGACAAGTCACAATGTTCTAGATGCTTTGGGAACAAGTTTAATAGTAGCACTCAAGCTCAGCCTTTGTGCACCATTTGGGATTCCAAGTAGCAGATGCTTTATGTGTAAAGGGATGGTTTCTGTGAAGGGGTAGGACTTTTTCTAGGAAATTGACAAACAGTACATTGTCCTTACCTATATTGTTGCAGATATAGTTAGTCTCCTGGGAATGGACATTTGGATGCTATCAGTGTCTTGCTTGAGAACAAGAAATAATTTGTTAATCTGGTAATCCCATCTTCTTAGAAGAACAGAAAAAAAATTACATGGTAATTGTGTTAAAGGATCTCAAGTCCAAGTGGTTCTCCCATAAATCTTCTATTCCATCCTTTCCTATCTTAGCTACACTTTCCTATTTTTTGCTTCCCTGATGTCCAATTTTGTGTGTAGTAAGTCTCTTTCACATTTATTAAATAAGCCAACAAATGTTATTTAAGTGCCTTTGAGAGACAGTGGTCTGTGGAATAGACTCTAGAGCCAGACTGCTTGGATTTCAATCCTGGCTTTGCACTTTGCTAGCTTTATGATCCAGTCAATCTATTTAACCCTCCTCTGCCTCAGTTTCAACATCTGTAAAATGGAGTTATTAGTATCTGTCATATTGGGTTAACAGGACTAAAGAATGAGTTAATATATGCAAAAGCTAAAATCATGTCCGGTACATACTAAACACTGCTAGAGTGCTTATTAGGTGATGGTGAGAATGATGATGATTACAACAATATTGATAATTATGATTGTGTTGGCTCTTGAATAAAAACGTAACTGTACTATCAAGTGGCTAGTAAAATCGGGTGGGGATATAATCAAGTGAGTGAACTATTTCACCACAGATTTGTGATGTGTTTGAACAGACGTGTGCAGTAGTCCTATATGAGGAAAGAGAAGACTTGGTGGGGTGGTGGGAAGAGTTCTGGAGGGTGTGATGTGCCAGCCATCATGTAGCAAGTGGGTTAGCTGCAGAAGGCAGGGAGCTCCATTCCTCTCTGGGCTGAGGAAACGGACTGTGCGCAGAGGTCCATGGTGAGTGGGAGAGTCCTGACTAGCTGGCCTGCTGAATACAAGTGAGGGGAGGACGGGTGATTGAACTGGAGCAAAAGCACGAAGGTCTCATATGCCTTGATGGGCAATTTGGATTTTTTTCTGCAAGGTTCAAAAGGACGGAATGACAGAGCCAGGGTGGCTGCAAATCAGAGAAATGAAGATTTGTGAAAACACCAGTGACTCCTAAAGGACTCGGCTTTCCCTCATTTATAAAGATGCGGTTGTGGGACTGTGGGGTCATGGACCCTGCAGTGCTTTTAAGTCCAGAAGGAATGGATGGAGTAATTCTTTTTTTGAATTTTCTGTTAATAAGGCAGGAATCAGATGGCATACTCACTAGGACTTTTGAAACTAAATGTTAAGAAAGGGACAACTTAGAGGTATGGGGAAGGGTTAGAAAACCATAAGGGCAAGGAGAGGGACCCAGGGGGCAGCTGCAGAAGGAGCAGGAATGGGTGGGAGGAGGGAAGTGTGTGTGGAGCCTGACTCAGGGCTGCAGCTGTGGAGGAAGAGGTACCTGATGGAGGACAGAGGCCGGGGGGACCAGCCACTGCCCGCTGCCAGGGCTGCTTCGAACAGGCCAGGAGGCGAGGTATGCTGGGCATTCCCTTTCCCCATCGTCTCATCTCCCACTAGCTCTTCCCATTTGTTGGCCCCGCAGGAAACAGAACAACACTGGGATAGGGGTCAGCCTCCGGGGGCTCAGAGTGGGACTTCAAGTACATCAGGTGAGAAAGTGGGAAAAACTACAGCTCTGCTCTTAGGAATAGAGATAGGTCATTTTGAGATGATTTTAAGGTTTTAAGTCCTTTTTCCCCCACTTCAAAATCTACAATAAGGCAATTGTGATCGATAAGATTGGAATTAGTGGAATTTTTCAAATTACCTTTCTCTTCTGAGTCTGGAAGCTTGTGCCAAGCTTCTTTTCCATAACCCATCACTTTCTTCTGTTAGTGCACTGTAATGCAAAACCAGTTTCTCCTCTTCTTTCCATTTATTGAAACTCAGGTCTGTCATTGGG
>CAUYON010027560.1:0-17018 GCA_963573935.1 Arctocebus calabarensis
CCCCAGCAAACTGCAACAAAAAGATAGCTGGGTGCGGCGCCTGTGGCTCAAAGGAGTAGGGAGCCGGCCCCAGATGCCAGAGGTGGCAGGTTCAGACCCAGCTCCCGCCAAAAACCACACACACAAAAAAAAGATACCTGGGTGTTGTGGCGGGCGCCTGTGGTCCCAGCTACTCAGGAGGCTGAGGCAAGAGAATCGCCTAAACCCAGGAGTTGGAGGTTGCTGTGACCTGTGACGCCATGGCACTCTACCGAGGGCGATAAAGTGAGACTCTGTCTCTAAAAAAAAAAAAAAATTAAAATGCTAATCTTCTCTGTATCATTCCAATTTTAGCCTATGTGCTGCCAAAGCAAGTTCCCTGTCCGTCCACTTCTTGTTCTGCAATTCTGACACAACGGACTTCCCTGCCTCTCTTTCCAGGAACTGGAATCGACTAGAATCACATCCCCACGTGGAGCTGCCACTGCGTGAGGATTGAATGACAGGACACATGCTCCACATGCTGGGGACCAGGCACTTATGGGGAACGCTACGATGCTGCTGCCGAGCCAGTCTGTCCCCGGGTCGCTTCCCCTTCCGTCCCTCCTCCTGGAGGTCTCCAGGATCCCTCTGGACCAGCAGTTTCTACCCCTGGGCACTTTAGACTCACAGGAGGAAGTTTCTTATTTCTTTCTTTTTGGCATGCTTAAAAAATTGTGTTTGTGATAAAAAACAAAAAACTATCTTATTTTTCCCCCCTAGGAGATAGTCTCTTACTCTGTCACCCAGGCTGAAGTACAGTGAAGCCTCCAACTCCTGGGCTGAAGCTGTCCTCCCACCTCAGCCTCCCAAGTAGCTGGTACTCCAGGATCTTATAACCAAACCTGGCTACGTTTTAATTTTTTTTGTAGAGACAGAGTCTTGCTATACATGTATTGACCAGGCTGGTATCGAACTGATGCCTCAAAGAATCCTACCTCCTTAGCCTCCCAAAGTGCTGGGATTGTAAGTGGGAACCACCGTACCTGGCTGATAATAGTTATTCTAATGGGTGATTTTGATTTACTTTTCGCTAACAATTAGTACTGTCAAGCATCTTTTCATGTGTTTGTTGACCATTTGTATATCATCTTTGGAGAAATGTCTAGTCAAGTCCTATGCCCCTTTTAAAAAATCGGGTTATTTTTGTGGTTGCGAGTTATACACATAGAGCTCTTTACATGTTCTGGATATTAACCCCCTATTAAATATGTGATTTGCTAGTATTTTCTCCCCTCCCACAGGTGGCCTTTTTGCACTGTTCACCATGTCCTTGGAAACACGGAAAGTTTTTAGTCTGAAGTAGTCCCATTTGTTTATTTTTGGTTTTGCTGTGTGTGTAGTCTGAAGTAGTCCCATTTGTTTATTTTTGGTTTTGCTGTTTGTTTTTGGTGTCATATCTGAGAAATCATTGCTTTTTGGGGGGCAGTTTTTGGCCAGGGCTGGGCTTGAACCTGCCCCCTCTGGCATATGGGGCCAGCACCCTACTCCTTTGAGCCATAGGCACCACCCTGAGATATCATTGCTAAGTCCAATGTCATGAAGTTTCCCCTGTTTTCATCTAGGAGTTTTTTTTTTTTTTTTTGTAGAGACAGAGTCTCCCTTTATCGCCTTCAGTGGAGTGCCGTGGCATCACACAGCTCACAGCAACCTCCAACTCCTGAGCTTAGGAGATTCTCTTGCCTCAGCCTCCCGAGTAGCTGGGACTACAGGCACCCGCCACAATGCCCAGCTATTTTTTTTGTTGTTGCATTTTGTCTGGGGCGAGATTTGAACCCACCCTTGATATATGGGGCCAGCCCCCTACTCACTGAGCCATAGGCACCACCCATTTTGAATTAATTTTTATATGTGGTGTAAGAAAAGGGTTCAACTTCATTCTTTTGCATGTGGACATCCAGTTTTTCCCATCACCCTTTTGAGGAGATGGTCCTTTTCTCACCGAGTGGTCTTGGCTCCGTTGTTGAAGAGCCCTTGACCCTATGTATAGAGTTTTTTCTGGTGTCTCTATTCTATTTTACTGGCCTTTGTCTGTCTTTATGCAATTACTACGCTCGTTTTTTGTTTTGTTTTTTTTTGAGACAGAGTCTCATTATGTCGCCCTCGGTAGAGTGCCGTGGCATCACAGCTCATAGCAACCTCACATTCTTGGGATTAACTGATTCTCTTGCCTCAGCCTCTCAAGTACCTAGGACTCCAGGCACTGCCGTAATGCCCAGCTGTTTTTAGAGTGAGGGCGTCTCTCTGGCTCAAGCTGGTCCTGAGCTCAGTCAATTCACCTACCTTAGCCTCCCAGAGTGCTAGGATTACAGGCGTGAGACACCGTGCCTGGCCTTTTTTTTTTTTGAGACAGAGTTTCACTTTGTTGTCCTGGGTAGAGTGCCATGGCGTCATAGCTCACAGCAACCTCAAATTAATGGGCTCAAGTGATTCTCTTGCCTCAGCCTCCCCAGTAGCTGGGACTACAGACACCCGCTACAATGCTTGGCTATTTTTTTTTAGAGATGGGGGTCTCACTCTTGCTCAGGCTGGTCTCAAATCTGTGAGCTCAGGCAATCCACCTGACATGGCCTCACAGAGTGCTCAGATTACAGATGTGAGCCAGCGCACCCAACCTTGATTTTTATTTCTGAAAAAAAAAAACAAAACACCAATGGAATTTTGATAGAGATTCCATTGAATCTGTAGATCATTGGGGTGGTAGTATTGATACTTTTTTTTTTTTAAGAGACAGAGTCTCACTTTGTCATCCTCCATAGAGTAATGTGGTGTCACAGCTCACAGCAACCTCCAGCTCTTGGGCTTAAGTGATTCGCTTGCCTCAGCCTCCCAAGGCTGGGACTACAGGCACCCGCCACAATGCCCAGCTATTTTTTTATTGTATTTTAGCCAGGGCTGGGTTTGAACCCACCACCCTCAGTATTTGGGGCCACTTACTGAGCCACTGGCACTGCCCCATAGTAATCGATATCATAACAATATTGTCTTCAAATTCATGAACATGGATGTCTTTCTGTTTATGTCTCATTTCTTTCAGCAATGATTTGTAGTTTTCAGTGTAAAAGTATTTCACCTCCTTAGTTAGGTATACTCCTAAGTATTTTATTGTATTCTTTTTGATGCAATTGTAAAGAGAATACTTTTTTGGATAGTTATTTGTTACTATCAGGAACACAACTGATTTTTGTGTATTGTATCTTGCAACTTTGCTGAATTTGCTTATTAGTCCTAATAGTTTTCTAATGGAATTTAGGGTTTTCCACATATGTATATAAGATCATGTCATCTGGGGCGGCGCCTGTGGCTCAGTGAGTAGGGCGCAGGCCCCATATGCCAGAGGTGGCGGGTTCAAACCCAGCCCGGGCCAAAAACTGCAAAAAAAAAAATCATGTCATCTGTGAACAGAGATGATTTTACTTCTTCCTTTTCAGTCTGGACAACCTTCCTTCCTTCTTCTCTCCCTTCCTTCCTTCTTGTCCCTTTTCCTTCCTCCTGTCTTTCTTGTGCCCAATTGCTCTGGCTATGACTTCCAGTGTTCAGTTGAATAGCAGTGGTGAACGCAGGCATCCTTGTCTTGCTCCTGATCTCAGAGGAAAAGCGCTTTTAGTTTTTCACCATTGAGTATGATGTCAGCTATGGGCTTCTCATATTTTGCCTTGTGCTGCTGAGGTAGCTTCCTTGTAGTCTCAGTTTGCTGAGTATTTCTTTCTTTCTTTCTTTTTCTTTTGAGACAGAGCCTCAAGCTGTCACCCTGGATAGAGTTCTGTGGCATCACAGCTCACAGCAACCTCCAATTCCTGGGCTCAAGCAAGTCTCCTGCCTCCGCCTCCCAAGTAGCTGGGACTACAGGCGCCCACCACAACACCTGGTAATTTTTTGGTTGCAGCCGTCATTGTTGTTTGGCAGCCCCGGGCTGGATTCGAACCCGCCAGCTCAGGTGTGCGTGGCTGGTGCCTTAGCCTGTTGAGCCACAGGCGCCGAGCTGCTTTCGTTTGTTTTTGAGACAGAATCTCAAGCTGTCATCCTGGGTGGAGTGCCATGTCGTCACAGGTCACAGCAAACTCAAACTCTTGGGCTTAAGCAATTCTCTTGTCTCAGCCTCCAAAGTAACTGGGACTACTACAGGAGCCCTTCGCAACCCCCGGCTTTTTCTTTTGTTATTGTCTTTGCAGTTATCATTGTTGTTTTAGCTGGCCTGGGCCGGGTTTGAGCCTGCCAGCCTCTGTATATGGCCAGCGCCCTACCCACTGAGCATAGGCACCACTGAGCTACAGGACCATATGGCTTCACTGGAGAATTTTACCAAATACTTAAAGAAGAATTAATACCAGTCCTCCTCATGAGCCAGTCTTGGTAGGTTGTGTGTTTCTAGGAATTTTATTCATTTTTTCCTAGGTTATCCAATCTGTTGGCTTACCATTGTTCGTAGTATTCTTTTTTTTGTAGAGACAGATTCTCTTGCCTCAGCCTCCCTGTTGCAGGAAGACAAGGCCCAACGGAGAGAAAGAGCACCCAAACACCATGTTTATAAGAGGAAGGGCTTTATTCACCAGCTGGGAGCTAACGGCATAGAAAAATTCCAAATGGCCGCGCTCCCCGTCTAGCTTGATCTTTTCCTTTTTATCGACAGTCAAGAAGTTCCACCCCACAGGTACCCTTCTCATTGGCCAGCTTGAATCAAGTGGGAGATGCTAGTCCAGCCCCCACAGAACTACAGGATTTCACAGAACTTGGAAATTTCCAAGTTCCAGGAAGTTACAAATTCCTAAGCGCTGAGTCACCACGGAGAGGACCCTGCAAGTGTATCCTTGTGCTCTCCTTGACAAGACCTGTTCTCCCAGACCTCACACTTCTCGTGTTTCCTCTCTCATCCTGAGTAGCTGGGACCACAGGCGCCCGCCAAAACGCCCAGCTATTTTTTTGTTGCAGTTGGGCCAGAGCTGGGTTTGAACCCGCCACCCTCGGTACATGAGGCAGGTGCCTTACTGACTGATCCACAGGCGCTGCCCCGTAATATTCTTTTATAATCTCTTTTATTTTTGTAAAATTTGTTATGTTGTCTTTTTTTTTTGAGATAGAGTCTCACTTTGTCACCCTCAGTAGAGTGCTGTTGCAACATAGCTCACAGCAACCTTAGACTCTTAGGCTCAAGCGATTCTCTTGCCTCAGCCTCTCAAGTAGCTGGGACAACAGGCACCTGCCACAACGCCTGGCTATTTTTAGAGATGAGATCTCACTCTGGCTCAGGTTGGTCTCAAACTTGTGAGCTCAGGCAATCCACCTGCCTCGGCCTCCCAGAGTGCTAAGATTACAGACATGAGCAACCATGCCCAGACTTTTTTTTTAAACAGAGTCCTAAGCTGTCGCCCTGGGTAGAGTGCTATTTTGTCATAGCTCACAGCAACCTTAAACTCTTGGGCTCAAGTGATCCTCTTGCCTCAGTTTTTCTATTTTCAGTAGAGACAGGGTCTTGGTTTTTGCTCAGGGTGGTTTTCAACTCTTAAGCTCAAGCTGCCACAGCCTCCCAGAGTGCTAGGATCACAGGTGTGAGCCACCGCGCCTGGCCTATATTATTTATTTTTTAAATAAAGTTTATTGTGTATATTTGAGGTTTGGGTCATGTTATGGGATACATATAGATAAGTAAAATGTTACTATAGTAAAGCAGAGTAACATATATATCATCTCACGTAGTATTTGTGTGTTTGACAAAGACAGTTAAAATCTACTTATTTAACAAAAATCCCTAATACACGTACAGCATAATTTTATTAACTGTAACCCTAATATTATAACATTAGATCTCTACACTTGTTCATCGTCCTTATCTTTTATTTTATGTCCTTTGACCTACATCTCCCCCTTACCTCTGCCTGTTCCCCCCAAGCCACCCCAGCTAACCATGGTAACTTACTGTTTTGTTTTCTATCTCTGCGTATTTGGCCACTATTTTGTGGAGAGAGAGCTGTGAGATGGGCAGGGCCCTGGCAGCCTGCTTCTCCTCTGTTCTGAAACTGCCATGTTCCTTTCTTCCTGCTCCCTCTGCCAGAAGTCAGGTAGCTCTTTCTCTGTCCAGTTAACTGTGCAGAGACCCGTGTGATCTTTGCCTTCTTACTTCTTGTAATATGTTAATGAAGTTGAGTAGAAACTACTAAGTCACAGAGTTCTTCCTTTGTTTTGTCAACTGCTGAGATCCTCGGGATCTTGCCCTGCTTACTTCTTGTCATATGTTAATGAACTTGAATAGAAACCATTAACATGATGATTTGTTTTTTTTTTTTTTTTTTAGACGGAGCCTCAAGCTGCCACCCTGGATAGAGTGCTGTGACATCACAGCTCACAGCAACCTTCAACTCCTGGGCTCAAGCGAGTCTCCTGCCTCCGCCTCCCAAGTAGCTGGGACTACAACGCCCGGCCTTTTTTTTTTTTTTTTTTTTTTGGTTTCAGCCGCCCTTGTTGTTTGGCGGGCCCGGGCTGGATTCGAACCCACCAGCTCAGGTATACGTGGCTGGCGCCTTAGCTCTTTGAGCCACAGGCGCCGAGCCGATGATTTGTCTTTATTAAAGTCATTTATATTTTCCAATTGTACTGTAAGACCAAAATTATGTCTTTTGTTTATGCTATTTCCCCATATTGTCTATGCTACTTCCTCCTGGACAACCTTGTACAGATACTATAAAATAAAGCTGATTTTGTGCTTTGGTGCTGTCTATAGCCATCAGCTCAGTCAGCCCGCCTGATCCCATCCTTTGTTTCCCTGTCTTCTCTTATGCTGTGTCTTCCTCATTCCCCACCAGTTCACCTCTGGTGGCTCCCCTTTACGGAGAGCCACGGTTCGTGACACTTTTTTTTTTTTTTAAGGAGACACTCTGGGCTTGGCATCTGTAGCTCAAGCAGCTAAGGCGCCAGCCACATACACCTGAGCTGGCGGGTTCAAATCCAGCCCAGGCTCAGCAAACAACAATGACAGCTGCAAAAAATAGCCAGGCGTTGTGGCAGCCGCCTATAGTCCCAGCTACTTGGGAGGCGGAGGCAGGAGATTCGCTTCAGCCCAGGAGTTGGAGGTTGCTGTGAGCTGTGATGCCATAGCACTCTACCCAGGGCGACAGCTTGAGGCTCTGTCTCAAAACAAACAAACAAAAAAAAGAGACAATGTGTTTCTCTGTCACCCACATGGAGCACAGTGGCATGATCACACATCTTCTTGGCTTAAGTGATCCTCCTGCCACAGCCTCCCAAGTAGATGAGACTATAGGAGAACTACCACACTTGGCTAATTTTTGGTCTTGAGCTCCTGGGCCCAAGTGATCCTCCTGTCTTGGCCTCCCAAAGTGAGAGGATACCCGAGAAGGGTGAGGTTTAGGAGAACCGATCTTCTCAAGGATGCACCTGCAAGGTCCTTCCATGATGACTCAGCTCTTGGGAATTTGTAAACTTAACTTCCTGGAACTTGAAAATTTTCAAGTTCTGTGAAATCCTGTAGTTTTGTAGGGCCTGGAAAGCATCTCCTGCTGAGGTGAGATAGGAAACCTCTTACCCCTTAAAAGAAGGAAATAAAGTAGCTAAAATAAAAATTAAGGACCAAGAGGAACCACCAGTTTGGCACTGCAATTATTGCCTGACCATTGTTCAGAGTAAAATTGTTTTCTTACCCAGACTTGTGATCTGTGACCACTGTAACTGTAAGTGCTGTAATGTTTTTTGCTTCTGTAACAAGCCGATAATGAAAGTGGACAGCACGTAGCCCCCTGATAGTATAGGTAATTTACCTATATAAACCCTTCCCTTCTCATGGCCTGGGCTGTTCCCTCTGTATCCACGTAGGGGGACAGTCAGTTGGCCAACCTAATAAAGACTCCTAAAATCGGTTTTAATTAATTGATGTCTCTGGTGGTCCTTTAAAATCTCACACTCTGTAATACTGTTTGATTCAAACTGGCCAATGAGAAGGTTACCTGGGGGGTGGAACTTTTTGAATGTCAATAAAAAGGGAAAGACCAAGCCAGTTGGGGAGCTTGGTCATTTGGAACTCTTCTATGCCATAAGCTCCCGGCTGGTGAATAAAGCCCTTCCTCTTATAAAAATGGTGTTTGGGTGTTCTTTCTCTCCATTGGGCCTGGTCTTCCTGCAACAAAAGTACTGGGATTACAGACATGACTCACCATGTCTGGCTTTTATTTTTTTGCAGTTTTTGACTGGGGTTAGGTTTGAATCTGCCACCTCCAGCGTATAGGGCCGGCACCCTGCTCCTTTGAGCCACCGACGCCACACCCTACTTTTTTTTTTTTTTTTTGAGACAGAGCCTCAAGCTGTCACCCTGGATAAAGTACTGTGGCATCACAGCTCACAGCAACCTCCAATTCCTGGGCTCAAGGAAGTTTCTTGCCTCCACCTCCCAAGTAGGCGCCCACCACAACGTCCGGCCATTTTTTGTTTGCAGCCGTCATTGTTATTTGTCGGCTCAGGATGGATTTGAACCCGCCAGCTCAGGTGTATGTGGCTGGCACTTTAGCCCGTTGAGCCACAGGTGCTGAGCCCTTGTTGGTCATTTTTATGTCCTCTTTGGAGAAAGAAATAATCTGTTTATGTCCTATCTCCTTTTTTTTTTTTTTTTGAGACAGAGTCTCATTTTTTTACCCTGAGTAGAGTGCCGTGGTGGTACAGCTCACAGCAACCTCAAATTTGGGCTGAAGTGATCCCTCTGCCTCAATCTCCCAAATAGCTGGGATTACAGGTGCCCAACACAATGCCCAGTTATTTTTAGAGACAGGGTTGCATTTTTTCTCAGGCTGTTCTCAAGTAATCCACCCACCTCGGCCTCCCAGAATGCTGATTACAGGTATGAGCCATGGCTCCTGGACCTTGGATGATTTTTTTTTTTTTTTGGTTTTTGGCCAGGGCTGGGTTTGAACCCTCCACCTCCAGCAAATGGGGCCGGCGCCCTACTCCTTTGAGCCACAGGTGCTGCCTACCTTGGATGATTTTTAAACTGCTTTTTTCTTTTGTTTTGCTATTGAGTTCTAAGAGCCCTTTACAAATTTTGGATATTAACCTATTGTCAAATATGTGGTTTATAAATATTTTTCCCCAGTCTGTAGAATGCCTTCTCATTGTGTTGCTTTTATTTTCTATGCAAAATCTTTTTAGTTCGATGTAGTCCCATTTATTTATTTTTGCTCTTGTAACCTGAGCTTTGCTGTGATATCCAAAATTTCACTGCCAAAGCCAATATCGAAGAGATTTCCCCTGATGTTCTCATCTCGAGTTTTACATTTAGGTCGTTTATCCATTTTGAGTTGATTTTTGCATATAGTGTTAGATAAAATTCAATTTCATTCTTTTTTTTATTATTTCAGATTAATATGATGGTACAAACTATAAGGTTATATAATTTATACATGACAGGTTACATTTAGAGTTGTGGCTGTGTCCTACACCCAGGGAGTGCATTGTACCCATTGGGTAGGAAGCTAGTGAACACCTCTTATTGAGTTTTTTTTTTTTAGAGAGACAGAGTCTTACTTTGTCACGCTCAGTAGAGTGCCATGGCATCACAGCTCACAGCAACCTCCAACTCCTGGACTCAGGTGATTCTTTTGCCTCAGCCTCTCAAGTAGCTGGAAATATGGGTGCTGGCCACAATGCCCAGCTATTTTTTGTTGCAGTTTGGCCGGGGCCGGGTTTGAACCGACCACTCTCTGTATATGGGGTCGGCACCTTACTCACTGAGCCATAGGCACCACCCTTTTCTTGAGTTTAATTGAGATTTTCTCTTATGTGAGTTTGTGGTTATTAATCTCCTAGTTTTGAACTAGTACTTAGCACATGTGGTGCTTTTTTTTTTTTTTGAGACAGAGCCTCAAGCTGTCACCCTGGATAGAATGCTGTGGCATCACAGCTCACAGCAACCTCCAATTCCTGGGCTCAAGTGAGTCTCATGCCTCCACCTCCCAAGTAGCTGGAACTATAGTGCCCGCCACAACACCTGGTCATTTTTTGGTTGCAGCTGTCATTGTTGTTTGGTGGGCCCGGGCTGGATTCGCACCCGCCAGCTCAGGTGTATGTGGCTGGTGCCTTAGCCCGTTGAATCACAGGCGCCGGGCCACATGTGGTGCTTTTTATCCATTCTTGTGATACTTAGAATATTCTCCAAATCTATCCAGATAGTTACAAAAGATGCAAAATTTCCGTCTTTTTGTGACTAGTAGTCCATAGTGTACATATACCAAAGATTATTAATCATTTCACATGTTGGTGGGCCCTTGGGTTGGTTCTACACCTTTACAACTGTGAACTGAGCTGCTATGAACACTCTAGAGCAAATGTGCCTGGGGT
Organism: Arctocebus calabarensis; assembly: GCA_963573935.1. Taxonomy (NCBI): domain Eukaryota; kingdom Metazoa; phylum Chordata; class Mammalia; order Primates; family Lorisidae; genus Arctocebus; species Arctocebus calabarensis. The sequence goes on from CAUYON010027560.1 coordinate 10,354, forward strand.
AAAATGCCTTTTTTTCATGTGGGTAAATGCCTAGTGGTGGGATTGCAGGGTCAGAGGGTAGGTCTGCTTTTAGTTCTTTGAGGAATCTCCATACTTCTTTCCAGAGAGGCTGTACTGGTGTGCATTCCCACCAACGGTCACGAGTGTTCCCCTCTTCTCACACCCACACCTGCAACTGTCACTCTGGGGCCCTGTGATACGGGGCATTCTCAGTGGGGTTAGTTAATATCTCGAGTGGTTTTGTTTTGCATTTCTCTGATAACTAGCATTATTTCATGTGTTTATTGACCATTCTTCGGTCCTTATGAGAAAAGTTTTTATTCTTGCCCAGTTTTTAATAGGGTTGTTTGCTCTTTTCTTTCTGATACTTGAATTCCTTGTGGATTCTGGTGACAAGCCCTTCATCAGATTTGTAGCAGGCAAATATTTTCATTCATTTTATTTATTTATTTTTAGAAACAAGGTCTTGCTTTGTTGCCTAGGCTGGACTGCAGTAGTACAATCCTAGCTCCATGTAGCCTCAAACTTCCGGGCTCAAGCAATCCTCCCATCTGAGTCTTCTGAGTACCTGGGACTACAGGCACACGCCATCACACCCAGCTAATTTAAAAAGAATTCTTAGAGACTGGAATCTCACTATGTTGCCCAGGCCGGTCTTGAATTGCTGGTTTCAAGTGATCCTTTTGCCTTGGACTCCGAAAGGTGGAGGAGGTCACTTCTCAGACCTACACTAAGCTTGAATAAAGGGCTGTATTTTTTATTTTTTTTTGAGACAGAGCCTCAAGCTGTCACCTGGATAGAGTGCCGTGGCATCCCAGCTCACAGCAACCTCCAATTCCTGGGCTCAAGCGAGTCTCTTGCCTCCGCCTCCCAAGTAGCTGGGACTACAGGTGCCTGCCACAACACCCGGCCATTTTTTGGTTGCAGCCATCATTGTTGTTTGGTGGCCCGGGCTGGATTGGAACCCACCAGCTCAGGTGTATGTGGCTGGCGCCTTAGCCCGTTGAGCCACAAGTGCCAAGCCAAAGGGCTGTATTTTTTAGGGGGAGCATCTGGGGAGGAGATCCCCAGGCAGAGGGGTGTGTGTGTGTGTAAAAGCACTGAGGCAGGAAACAGCATGACTCCTCTTTGTGAGAGCGTGCTGCAACTCATTTATCATGAGGATGACCCCAGGAAAGGAGGGGAGCCCTGGGAACCAGCGGAAGTGAAGGGAGGGTCCAAGGCATCAAGGCCCTTATGGGCCATGTTAAGAGTTAGAGTTCCGCCCTGGCGGCGTTGGGGAGATAGAGAAAGTTTTATGCAGGACAGCAATTCCTCAAGTTTAATTTTAGAAAATTATGGCCTGGCGCAGTGGCTCACTCCTGTAATCCCAACACTTGGGAGGCCGAGGTGGGTGGATTGCCTGAGCTCACAGGTTGGAGATCAGCCTGAACCAGAAGGATACCTCATCTCTAAAAATTGCCAGGTCTTGTGGCGGGTGCCTGTAGTCCCAGTTACTGGGGAGGCTAAAGCAAGAGAATTGCTTGAGTCCAAGAGTTTGAGGATGCTGTGAGTTATGACGCCATGGCACTCAACTAGGGGTGACAAAGTGAAACTCTTGTCTCAAAAAACAATAATAATAATAATTTTGGAAAGTTTCTTCTAGCAGCAGTATGGAAGGCAAGGAAACAACATGGGGCGAGGGAGACCAGCAGGAATCTATGGCAGAAACATGGTCAAGAACTCATAGCTGGGGCTCGGTGCCTGTGGCTCAACGGGCTAAGGCGCCAGCCACGTACACCTGAGCTGGCAGGTTCGAATCCAGCCCCCGGGCCCTCCAAACAACAATGACGGCTGCAACCAAAAAAAATGGCCGGGCGTTGTGGCGGGCACCTGTAGTCCCAGCTACTTGGGAGGCGGAGGCAGGAGAGTCGCTTGAGCCCAGGAATTGGAGGTTGCTGTGAGCTGCAATGCCACGGCACTCTATCCAGGGTGACAGCTTGAGGCTCTGTCTCAAAAAAAAAAAAAAAAAAAGAACTCATAGCTGGGGCGGCGTCTGTGGCTCATGGAGTAGGGCGCGGCCCCATGTACTGAAGGTGACAGGTTCAAACCCGGCCTCGCCGAACTGCAAAACAAAACAAAAAACAAACAAACAAAATAGCCGGGCGTTGTGGCAGGCACCTGTAGTCCCAGCTACTTGGGAGTTTGAGGCAAGAGAATCGCCTAAGCCCAGGAGTTGCAGGTTGCTGTGAGCTGTGTGACACCACAGCACTCTACAGAGGGTGATAGAGTGAGACACTTTTTCTACCAAAAAAAAAAAAAAAAGAACTCATAGCTGACAGAATTGAAAGCGCCAACGTAAAGAGTGTAAACACACTCAGGAGACAGTAAAAAGAAAGGCTGAGTAGGACTGGGAGCCAGTCAGATGAGGAGGCAACAGAGAAAGCATCTTTTCTTTTTGAGCCGTATGCTAGTGAAATAATCCTGGTTAATAAACAGACTTTATGCAATCAAAGATATTCATTTCTGTGCTATTTTTTTGTTGCGGGTTTTTTTGGCCGGGGCTGGATTTGAGTAGGGCTGGTATATGGGGCTGCCGCCCTACTCCTTGAGCCACAGGCGCCACCCAATTTCCCTGTTATCTTTGACAAAGAAAAAAATATAGAAAGCATTCTAACTCTTTTTGAGGCGTGTTTCTCCTGAGTTAAGCCTGTAGTGACTTGGTTCACCTGCGGGGGCTGATGACTTGGGGAAGTGTAATTGCTGACCAGTGTGGGCAGAGTGAGGGGGGTGGGACAGGCCCATTTACAGTCTTTGAGGGCCAGAGACGTGCTTCATTTGGGAGGCCACACTCCAGGGTCACACGAAGCACATTGTAATGCACCTGCATCCACAATTAAATATAACGTGTATTTAACCACATAAGTCACATTGGCATTGCCATTGCCTAGGTGACAAATGTTACATTCTGCAAACAATTAAACATTTACTAATTCCAATTGTGCCATTTTCATTCTGTGGAGTCAATGGTTTCTATCTTCTGGTCATTTGCATTTTATTTTATTTTATTCTATTTATTTTATTTTTTTTCTTTAGAAACAGAGTCTCACTCAGTTGCCCTGGGGTTGAGTGCTCTGGCATCATAGCTCTCAGCAACCTCAAATTCTTGGGCTCAAGCAATTCTCTTGTCTCAGCCTACCCAGTAGCTGGGACTACAGGTACCTGCCACAACACCTAGCTATTTTTTGGGGGGGGGACAGAGTCTCACTTTGATACCCTCAGTAGAGTGCTGTGGCATCACAGCTCATAGCAACCTCCAGCTCTTGGGCTTAGGCGATTCTCTTGTCTCAGCCTCCCAAGTAGCTGGGAGTACAGGCGCTCACCACAATGCCCGGATATTTTTTGTTGTTGTTGTTGTTACAGTTTGGCTGGGGCCAGGTTTAAACCCAGCACCCTCGGTATATGGGGCCGGCGCCCTACCCACTGAGCCACAGGCTCCGCCCACACCTAGCTATTTTTTAGAGACAGGGTCTTGCTCTTGCCTGGCTGGTCTCAAACTCGAGAGCGCAAGCAATCTTCAATCTGCCTGCCTCGGCCTCCCAGAGTGCTGGGGTTACAGGTGGGAGCCTCCATGCCTGGCTCATTTGCATTTTAGGCTGCACATTTTTTTTTGCAAGGTCCTGGCTCTGTGGCACTTCACCTGGTGGGCCAAGCAGCACGTGGTGTACCAAGACCAGCAGGTGGCAGTTCTAGGGAGCCTTTTTGGCTCAATAGAAAGAGCTTTCCAGCCCTAAGGGTGCACCCTCCACCAGAAGATCTTCCTGTTGCTGGAAATCATTTTATTTCAGGCCGACTAACATCTATTTAGCACCTGGCCAGTGCCAGGCCCTGTCCCACCAACAGAGATGCTGCAGGAAAAGCTGCCGTCCCAGGGATGCAGGAGAGCAGGTCCGGAGTCCCTTCCAGCCTAGTAGCAGTGGACACGAGGGCGGTTGGGCAGCTGCTCCTCAGACCCTTCACAGAGTGGCACTCAGGCTCCCTCAAACTAGTGCAGCCTAGCTGAGTTTCACAAACACCTCCGCAGCCTCGAGTACCTGCAGCTGAGAAATGCTGCTCAGCTGTCCGCACTGACTGTGACCTCACCCACAACGCCAGTACCCAGCCAGTATTTTTTTTGAGACAGAGCCTCAAGCTGTCACCCTGGGTAGAGTGCTGTGGCATCACAGCTCACAGCAACCTCCAATTCCTGGGCTCAAGCGAGTCTCCTGCCTCTGCCTCCCAAGTAGCTGGTACTACAGGTGCCCACCACAACACCTGGCCATTTTTTGGTTGCAGCCACCATTGTTGTTTGGTGGGTCTGGGCTGGATTCGAACCCGCGAGCTCAGGTGTATGTGGCTGGAGCCTTAGCCCGTTGAGCCACAGGCACCAATCCTACTTATTTATTTTTTGACATAGTCTCACTATGTCACCCATGGTAGAGTGCTGTGGCATCATAGCTCACAGCAACCTCAAACTTGAGCTTAAGCGATTCTCTTGCCTCAGCCTCCCAAGTAGCTGGGACTACAGGTGCCTGCCACAACACCTGGCTATTTTTTGGTTGTAGTTGTCCTTGTTGTTTAGCAGGCCTGGGCCATGTTCAAACCCACCAGCCCCACTGCATGTGGCCAGTGCCCTAACCATTGACCTACGGGCACCACGCCAGTTTCTTTTATTTTTTATTTAGTTCTTTTTTTTTTTTTTGAGACAGAGGCTCACTCTGTCACCCTGAGTAGAGTGCTGTGGCATCATAGCACACAGCAAGCTCAAACTCTTGGGCACAAGCAATCTTCCTGCCTCAGCTGGGACTACAAGCACCTGCCCCAACACTTGGCTAGTTTTTCTATTTTTAGTAAAGACAGGGTCTCACTCTTGCTCAGGCTGGTCTTGAACTCCTGAACTCAGGGGATCCTTCCACCTTGGTCTCCCAGAGCCCTGGGATTACAGGTGTGAGCCACCTTGTCCAGCCTCTACTGGTTTCTTTTAAACCTTTCTGGTTATTGACTCTTAATAGCTTATTCTTTTTTATTATTTTATTTTGTATATATTTATTTATAGATTTTAGAGACAAGGTCTCTCTGTCACTCGGTCTTGATCACAATGGCATAATCATAGCTCACTGAAGCCTCAATCTCCTGGGTTCAATGAATCTTCTTGCCTCAGTCTCTTGAGTAACTAGAACTTTAGGCATGCAGCATACCCAGGTAATTATTTATTTATTTATTTATTTTGTTTGTTTGTTTGTTTGTTTTTGTAGAGACAGAGTCTCACTTTATCGCCCTCAGTAGAGTGCCGTGTCATCACACAGCTCACAGCAACCTCCAGCTCCTGGGCTTAGGCGATTCTCTTGCCTCAGCCTCTCCAGTAGCTGGGACTACAGGGGCCCGCCACAACGCCTGGCTATTTTTCTTTTTTGCAGTTCAGCGGAGGCTGGGTTTGAACCCGCCACCTTTGGTATATGGGGCCGGCACCCTATTTGCTGAGCCATAGGTGCTGCCCAATTTTTTTTTTTTTTTTTTTTGCTCTTTATTGCCCTTAGTAGAGTGCCATGGCATTATAGCTCACAGCAACCTCCAGCTCATGGGCTTAGATAATTTTCTTGCCTCAGCCTCCCGAGAAGCTGGGACTATAGGTGCCCATCACAACACCCAGCTATTTTTTTGTTGCAGTTTGGCCAGGGCCAGGTTTGAACCCACCACCCTTGGTATATGGGGCTGGCGCCCTACCCACTGAGCCACAGGCACCTCTCCTTCAGCTAATTTTTTAAAGCATTTTTTGTAGAGATGGGGTTTTGCTTAGTTGCTCAGGCTGGTCTTGAGCATTTGGCCTCAAGTCATCTAACTTTAGCCTTTCAAAGCGCTGATTATGGGTGTGAGCTGCCACACCCAGCCTCATTTGTATTATTTAGTATATCTTTTTTTTAATCATAATTTTATTTTATTTTTTTGCAGTTTTGCCTGGGGCTGGGCTTGAACACAGCACCCCCAGTGCCCTACTCCTTGAGCCATAGGCACTGCCCTTATTTAATATATCTTATGGTTTGATTTGTATTGTTCCCAATCAGTTTAATTTTCTCAATGATTTCATGTTCTCATTTATCCTTTTTTTTGAGACAGAGTCTCACTGTTGCCCTTGGTAGAGTGCCATGGCAACATCACAGCTCACGGCAACCTCGAACTCTTAGGCTCAAGCGATTCTTATGCCTCAGCCTCCCAAGTAGTTGGGACTACAGACTCCCGCCACAACGCCCGGCTATTTTTAGAGAAGAAGGTCTTAGTCTTGCTCAGGCTGGTCTCGAACTCCTGAGCTTAAGCAATGCACCTGCCTTGACCTCCTACAGTGCTGGGATTACAGGTGTGAGCCACTGCTCTGGCCTCATTTATCTTTTCAAACCTTTTAAGCTTTCTGGTTTCCCATCACATCTTTTCTTTTTCTTTTTTTTTTTTAGACAGAGCCTCAAGCTGTCCGCCTGGATAGAGTGCTGTGACATCACAGCTCACAGCAACCACCAATTCCTGGGCTCAAGTGAGTCTCATGCCTCCACCTCCCAAGTAGCTGGGACGACAGGTGCCCGCCACAAAGCCCGGCCATTTTTTGATTGCAGCCGTCATTGTTGTTTGGTGGGCCCAGACTGTATTCGAACCCTCCA
>CAUYON010027561.1:0-64951 GCA_963573935.1 Arctocebus calabarensis
CAACATTTTCTGCTCTCCTTTTCTTTCTTTCTTTCTTTCTTTCTTTCTTTCTTTCTTTCTTTCTTTCTTTCTTTCTTTCTTTCTTTCTTTCTTTCTTTCTTTCTTTCTCTCTTTCTTTCTCTCTCTCTCTCTCTCTCTCTCTCTCTCTCTCTCCCTCCCTCCCTCCCTCCCTCCCTCCCTCCCTCCCTCCCTCCCTCCTTCCTTCCTTCCTTCCTTCCTTCCTTCCTTCCTTCCTTCCTTCTATCTCTCTTTCTTTCTTTCTTGAGACAGAGTCTCACTTTATCACCCTCACAGAGTGCCAGGGCTTCACACAGCTCACAGCAACCTCCAACTCCTTGGGCTTAGGTGATTCTCTTGCCTCAGCCTCCCAAGTAGCTGGGACTACAGGCGCCCGCCACAACGCCTGGCTACTTTTTTGTTGCAGTTTGGCCGGGACTGGGTTTGAACTTGCCACCCTTGGTATATGGGGCTGGCGCCCTGCTCACTGAGCCACAGGCCCCACCCTCCACTCTCCTTTTCTGCTTGTACAAGGCCATTCAATGGAGCTGAGTCACCTGCTCGGATCACTTCCTTATCAGCTGCGGATGAGTTGGCTTTACCTTTGCCCCCAGTCTCATTTAATTAGATATAAGCCTACCTCAAAGTCAATTCATTCTGTTTCTTAACATTGACCGCAGTTTCTCTTTTGGCTAACTCCTTGCCTTTCCCTGTGATTGAAGCAGTAGAGGTTGATAATTCATTTTGTTCCGCCATTATTGATTTGGTGGCTCTGATCCAAAATTTGAAAATTTCTCTCCAGGTTGTTCTTGCCCTTGGTTTCCACAAAGACATTGCATAAAATGAAGGGTGTAGATCAGAAATAGAAGCATCAGTGCTACTTTAGGGTACGAGGGTCCACTTTCAATTGTGAAAGAGGCTTATTTTTAATTACAGAGATTTCCAAGAGCATCACACGCTTCTCGTGTGGTACCTGGGAAAAATCCTCCTTACAAATGCTTTCTAAACTGAGAATGGATTTGAAAGACTATTGTCTGCCCCAGCTCAAAAATTATTCCCTCATAAAGGACTTGTGTAAAGGTTTTCAAGATACCTTTATGTGAAAGGTAAACTATATTAAGGACCCAAGAGCTTCTACTCACCACATTTTTACTGAAGGTTTCCTTTCTTGATTCTTACAAATGTCTGTTCCTTAAAGTCACCCCCTCCTTGGAATTAAGGATTTCTGAACCTGCAGGTGGATACTTCTCTGACAATTTTTCTTTTTATTCTGGGTACTGGTGGGTGTTAAGTGGTCCCTGGGGTTTTTTTTTTCTTGCTGCATCATTTCTAAAATGAGACTATTGGTGGCGTCTTGTCTTACCTTTAAAAATCTCCCCCAAATGAGTATTTCAGAAACCCCAGGAACCAAGGCTTTATGTTGTGGGACTCCTGGGAAGCCTAAGTTTTCTGCATTATTCCTCCAGAATGTGATCGTTTATTTTCATGTTGAACTAGTTAAATAGTTGTAATCAAGGAATGAGAGAGAGAGAGGGAGAAAATCTATCCTACTTTGTTTCATTTTCCCCAATCAGTATGGCAAGCTGAGCCAGTGACCACTAGGGTCTCTTTATTGTAGTACATGAAAGCGTAGTGGAAATGAACAGAATACATTATTTTCTTTAGGTTACTTTATGTCTATGTGAAGATGGGTCCTTTGAATTAGCATATAACCACAGTAGTGCACAAGCTTCTTACCTCTCTGATTTTTTTTTTTTTTTTTTTTTGCAGTTTTTGGTCGGGGCTGGGTTTGAACCTGCCACCTCCAGCATATGGGACCCACGCCCTACCCCTTTGAGCCACAGATGGCGCCCTTACTTCTCCGATTTTTTAAAAGGCCAACATACATATATGACATTGTCTTATATTTTTAGAAAACTGCTAGTAGAAGCCTTCCAGAGACACTAAAACCTTTTTTGTCTTCCTTTCCATCTAATTTGATATCACTGGTCTCTATAAATAAAACAAGCTTGGCGTGCCAGTTTATCATTGGCTTAGAGATCAACTTGGCCTTGACCTCATGCCTGTAATTAACTCAGTTTCCTATGATCAGATAGTGGAACCATAACCCAGAAAAGTATTTTTCCTGAAGCGAAATAGAAAAACCAAAGGTGCAACCATCATCTGAGGACTTTTAAAGTATTTTCCTTCTGTCAGTCACGTCTTTCATAAACAGGTAGTGCAGGATGTGGAAGCCTCCTTGGCTGTCAGCTACTAAAGCATTGAGCCAGAATCGGGGAAAACTCTTACTGCGTTAAGTATTCTGGCTCGATGCAGCAAAATCCAAATCTGCCCATTGTGCTTTCATTTCAATAGGCCCTCTAGATTCTTAATTACAATACAGGCTAATTATGCAGTCAAAGTTCTAAACCGCACTGGATTTGCACAGCAAGTCTCTCCTCCCTGGCATTATTGTATTGGTTTTCCCGACCCTGTCAGACTGAGATTTAAATCCTTAACCTGACATTCATTGTGTTCTGCGTATTAGCTTTTCCTGCCTTTCTGAATTACATGCCCAATAAAGTTCTCATTTCTGTCATAGGTCAGGACTTGGTCTTTTTAAAATTCTTAGGCTAGGACCATTTAAATTCTGTTTTTGATTTTATCCTGCCTCTTCAAATTATTTGCCTTGTAAGCGCTTTCACTTTTTGGTCTTTAAGCCCTAGCTTCTTAGGCTATTAATTTTTTTTTTTTTAAACCTGTGTGACCATTGACACAAATTTATAGAAAATCTCATTGATAGTGAAGTAGCTCCATCCTGGAGAAAGAAGAGAAATGTTTGGAAGGTCTTTAAACAGGAGTGTTTGCCAAACTGGCGTGTGTGCGTATGTGTGTGTGTGTGTATGTGTGTGTGTGTGTGTGTGTTTTTCTTCTGTTTTGGTCGCTGAGGAAATCTCCAGCTATTAGAGCCTGCTGAGTCCCTTATTCCTCCAGCATTTCTCTCCCACTTCTTTGTTATTTAATTGCCATTTCACTGGGACAATGTCTTCATTCATTTCCTCTAAATCCATTTAAGAAAAAGAGAGAGGGAAAGGGAGAAAAAAGGGTGGAGAGGGAGAGAAAGAGAAAGAGAAAGAAAGAACTCTTTAGTGTGGTGATCCCCAACCTCCTGTCCATGGCCTGTTAGGAACCAGACAGCATCACGATCTGGGCTCTGCCTCCTGTCCCACTTCCCTACCTACCCCAACACCATCTATGGAAAACTTGTCTTCCATGAAACTGGAAGGTTGATGGTACATGAACAGGCCAACCTATCATGTCAGATTTGCTTGGTGATTGGGTGATTTCTTAAAATGTTTTTGTTTCTTTGTTTTACATCAGGGAAGAAATTTTGAAGTCTCATTTTATTTGAATATGCCTCCAAGTGAGACATTTTGAATAGTTCTTTACAAACTCCAGAGGCACATTAGAGATACATTGTTCCTGGACTTTTCCTAAGAATAAAGAGGGCCCGAGACAATGTTGGGTCCTGTGGGCCTGATGTAGCCTTGGGCACCTGCCATGGGGAGTCTAGTCACTATTGGACTTTCCTCTGCCTGTCCCGAATTCCCCCCCCCATCTATCTTCCCATCACCTGACCACATGGCTTGATGATTTGCTTTCTGCCAGCTGAGTCAATAAGCATACTCATGCAGACCACTAAGTAGCCCAAACTATATCCTCTTTAAAGAAAATGTTCCCATTTTAAGAGAATCCTTTTAGCACAATGAGCTAAGTCAAAAAGATGATGCTACTGGTAAGAATTTCATTTGATCCTGCAGGCACCCATTTATCAGGCCAGGCTGAAAGCTAGAGTCTCTGCATAGCAGTAGAATGAAACCGGCTCTGCTAAGACAGTAGCTGCACGTCTTTGTGAATTTTTGTAAAGTATCTTCATGTATTATGTACATATGTATTTCTGGGTGGGCAGCTTATTGATCCCGGCAGCTGTTGAATTTTTATATGCCATTTATGATTGTTCCCGTGATATAGTGAAATATTCAAGGCAAATTTGATCAGCGTTTCTTAAAAAGGTCAAGTATTTCTATACAATGTTAGTCTGCAGGCATGGCAAGACGTCCCCTGCCAGTCCAAAGGGAGTTGGACAGGTACATAGCACTGATAGAGTCACGAATTAGAGTCAGGCAAAGTGGTGACTGACAGATGAGTTTAGGCAAACTTGGTCCTGTGTCCGTATAACTATCAATGGTTTAACAACTGGCCTGTGCGTTCTCGGAGAAGGCAATGAAGTAATTTCACAGGGTCATTTCCCTATCACAAAGAGTCAGGTGTGATTCTGTTCTAGGATTTTTTTTGCCCTCCCTTTGGGAAGTAAAGAACAGAGTCTGATCATGATAACGGTTGGTCAGCTACGGCCTAATTCAGTCACGTCACATGCTAAACTGCCTGGTAATTTCATTGTCACACTGAAAGACAGATTGAGACATATTTCAAAAAAAAAATGTGTTTCTCGGTGACTTGAAAGGTTATGCATTTGGAAATGGCCACAGAAAAGTAGACAGTGTCTATACCATTTTGTGTGAATTTGAAGAGTGTTTTTCTTAAATTGAAGGGAAAACAGGAAAAAACAATGACCAAATGCCAGGCTATTTTCTTTGCTAGCATAGTTGTTACTCCCCCTCTCCCCCGGAAAATATATAGGTTACTATCTAGCTCTTTGTGCTTCTCTACCTCAACTTTATTGAGGGTCTTGTCAGTTTCAGTCTGGCAGTATTATATTTGACAAGAAAAGGACTGGATTTTGAGTTGGCAAAAAGAAAAGAAAGTACATGCCCTAAATAAACACACAACTAATGCCTAGTGGCACCCCCATTCTTTGTGTTCTTATATGGGAATAGAGATCCTTCCATAGTGGATATTTCTGGTAGGTATTAGACCTTGACAAACTGCAGCTGAACCACTCATTTGGGGAGAATGAAAACTGTCCCTTCAACAACCTTTGTTGTCTGGGTAAAGTCCCCAAACACAAACTTTATCTCCTAAGATTTCTGGGATGAGCTCTTTGGGCTATACCATTCAGGGCCTCGTGGCAAATTTTCTGTATGGGGAAACTTTAGGAAAGAAGACTTTGGCTATAGGGTTTCAAACATAAGACTGAGCAGACAGGCAGGGGATGAATCATAAAGGGACTTAAGTTTCAGGCTATGGACTTTGAATTTTCTTTTTGAAGGACTGTGAAGCCCTTTTATTTTCCTATCACTTGGTTTGGCTTATGCTCTAGTTTTCCCTGATGAGAGCTTTCAGATTCAAAAGTTGTAGTGATGTCATCCCTGGTCAAACTCTAAAATCTTTTCCTTAAATAAATTTTATGATCTTGATCCCCAGTCCTTCTCAGAGAGGTACAGTCCCTTTTCAACAACCCCCAGCCCGTAGTATCAGCTCTAGAGGAAATAAAGATAATTATCTTGCCTCTGTGAGTGGCGCCTGTGGCTCAGCGAGTAGGGCGCCAGCCCCATATACCGAGGACTGCGGGTTCAAGCCCGGCCCTGGCCGAACTGCATCAAAAATTAGCTGGGTGCTGTGGCGGGCACCTGTGGTCCCAGCTACTTGGGAGTCTGAGGCAAGAGAATCGCGTAAGCCCAGGAGTTGGAGGTTACTGTGAGCTGTGACTCCACCGCACTCCACCGAGGGCGATAGAGTGAGACTCTGTCTCTACAAAAAAAAACTTTTATTTCTCAATTTATTCAAATCTAGGTAGAGAATAAAGTAAAGGTAGGACCCCTCAGAAACCCCCAACAATCAGGGGCATCCCTGGTCTTTGGTCTCCTATCTTTGGTTACCCTTATTACCCATTACAACCGATAACCAATGAAAGCTGTAAATTGCTGCTATCAAAAGTGTTAGTAAAATTAGATACTAATTTATATTAATATAAATTAATATAATTTATATTAATTATATAAAAATTATCATTTTTATATAATTCTTTGAAATCAATACCGAGCCTGTTTATCTGACATGTTTGCCTGGCTGTCATCTTTGTCAAGCCTCACCACCTTTGTCTCAAGATCAAAGAGGCAAGTGGCCTTGTTTGCTTTCTTCTTCTTCGAGGTCTTTCCTGACTTCTGCCTCAGTTCCTTCCTCTCAGATGGCTTAGAGATGTTCTATTCTAGAACTCAGTTTCCTGTTCCCAGATTTCCTTCCTTCAAAAGAAGGTTTACTCATGGTCCAAAGTGGAGACCCAATCTTGGGACAAAGGAAGGTGCTGTATGAGATGGTCCTAGGATACCAGATAGGCATTAAGGCGGAGTGGGCTGTGCTCAGGGCTCCACCAGTGCTCTCCGGTCAATTACATCTCTTGTCCTCACTTCCCTCATCTTTAAAAGGAAGCTGCCCATAAAAGATGGGACCTAATTCCTGAGAAAGGGGGTCTCAGATTTTTGTCTTACCCAAGCCTTCCTGGAAAGGAAACAATCTAGAAGATCAAGACAAGAATCCCTGAAATGGAGTGCTTTTACTCCTTTGTGTTTATTTCACAGGCAGGCTAGGGTAGGGGAAGATGATCCTTCTCACCCCTAAATGTGTGCTAAACTAAACACTGAGGATTGTTATACACATGCATCATGCAAAAATGACTAAGGATGATGGAATTGGAATTTTAAGAATAAGGCTGCAATCAACAGGATTGCCATAGTAATAACACCAGTAATCTAGAGATGTGAACAGCACTTCATTTGAAAGCAGGTTAGGACCTCAATGAAGCAGGTGGGAAGAGGAGCTGGGCATCCACAGAGTGGTGGGTCATGAGTTTCCAGGCTGGCCCTGGGACTTTGGAACTCTGATCTGCATTTCCAAAAATGCCTTCAGATAAATGCCATGTTATTCCTTCCTAGAGAGATAGGAACTCCAGAGACCAGGAGGTGCCTAATTTAGAGAAAGATTTCTTTTGGTGGATATACCAGTTGGTCTTACTCAGGCTGAACATTAGAATCACCATGACTGATCCAGTCTGGATTTCTGGGATTGGGGCCCAGGTCTCACCTCAGTAATTTTTTAAAGCTTTCAGATAGCTCCAATGTGCAGACAAGGTTGAGAACCACTAGTTATAGCCATTGCTTTCCAAAATATGGTAATCACTTAGGGTGTTTGTAAAAGACAGAGCTACTAACTCAGAATCCCATGATTAGAGTCTGCATATCTGCATTTTAAACAAATTCCCTAGGGTCCCTGATAACAACTGAAAGGAGAAGATAAATCCATTGGCAAACAAAAAAATGAGCCTTGGCGGATAAATATCGACTTTTGATAGCAACAATTTACAGCTTTCATTAGTTATCAGTTGTGATGGGTAATAACTGGGTAGCCTTACATCAAAGACCTGATTGTTGGGGGCTTCTGAGGGGTCCTGCCTTTGTTCTCTACCTAGATTTTGAATAAATTGAGAAATGAAAGAGTCTAAACAGAGGCAAGCTAATCATCTTTATTTCTACTGGAGCTGATACTAGATTTGGCCATAAGAAGCAAATGACCCATCACTGTAACTCAGGATTAGAGAAGTTTATCCATTCAATTATTGAGGGATGCCCCTCCATCTCATTGGCACTTTTTGGACTCACCAGCAATGCCAGCTTCCTAAGAGTCCTTCATACCTCGGACGAGAAGGGTGAGGACCAGGCTGATCTGGGCATGCTCAGTTGTTTTTCCCAAATTCAAGCAAATAGACCACTCTCCGCCCTCACTCTGTGATATGTGAAAGGCAGCTGTTTCCCAGGGAGATCTTTGGAAGAAACCATCCAAATGGTTGGGAAGGGAAACTTGGTTATCTCAATCATGAGGCATCCCTGTATGTTATTTTTGCCTCCCATTCCCATTTAGTACCCCCACAACTCAGGTTCCCAGTGCCCTCCCCCCTTGAAACTGCCCTCAGAATTTTCTCATTACTGGGGAGAGAATTTTCTCCCAGGTAATGAGAATCCTGGAGACCTAGTCCCAGGCTGGGGTTTGGAGGTCTAGACCCCAGGCTGAAGCTGGAGGTGAGGGGCTGCTGGGGGCTCTTCCATCACATTGTATTCGGTCCCTCCTATTTAAAATACCTAGAGTGATTTCTGTTTTTCTGACTGGACTGTGGCTGGCAGAATTGACATTTTACATTTATCATCTTCTTTAATATTCCAAGAAACCTGGATTTCTTTGTATTATTCTATATCCATTTTGCAGATAAGTCCACTGAGACAGGACATTTACATCATTTGCCCAAAGTTTCTTTTTGAGAAATGTTGGAACCAAGAATTCAAACCTGGCTTTGGTTAAATGAAAAGTATGTGCTTTCCCCCATTGTTTCGTGTTCCACGACTCCGCACAGAAAACAGAGCCAAGTTAGGGTTTTTCTCCTCTGTCTAAAGATCCCAGAAGAAGTTCCCCAGGGAGGGGCAGTGGGAGGCTGACCCAGCTCACCTGCTCCCTGGCACACACCTCTCAGCCCCCGCCCGTGAGCGTTTCAGGATCTGTGAACATCACCCTGCCGCAGACCTTGGAGCTGGAAGACACTGAGCCAGGTCATCTGGCTGGGCATCTTGCCTTCTGGAAGGTAGCTGCTAATTATCTTCATTTTTCCAAATAAGATGGCCTGGTGCTGACAGGGTGTGTGACTCGCCTAAGATGACACAGCCAGTAAGTGGTAACACATTTTCCAGGACTTCTGGGTGACTTCAGCTCCTCTGACTTTGATGTGGCGACACAGAGCCAAAGAAGCAAACCCGAGAGGATAAAGGCTGCGAGCTGGAGATGACAGCTTCTCCGGCATTATTCCAGCGGAGCTAATTCATTGCTTTAAATCAGCCTTCCCTCCAACTCTGCAGGCAAGGACAGGGGGAGCTGCTCATGGGGCGACTTCCCCACCTCTTCTGCTCTCTCTTTGTTCAGGTCTCCCCAGTCCTCCTAAATGGTGCACAGCCTCCCCCCAGCCTGCTCAAGTCAGGAGTGCAGAGCAAAGACCTGGGGGAGTTCTCACTCCACAGCACACAGCTATTAAAGAGGACCAAGGCTGGTTGGCAGCACGTGGTGCAGAGGGCTGTGTGCCTCTGAGCCACCACCAGACTTCCACTTTCCCATGATCCTCCAGCCCGGCCGGGATGAGCACATTGAAGATAAATGTGCAGGAAATCATCATGTCATCAGCGCTTAGTGTCAGACGGTGGTAGAGGCAGACACATGCTCTTATTTTAGCAGGGACGGCAAACACAGGGATGGGAGATTGGTGAGGGGTTGTGCGTGTTGGGGGGTGGCTACATGGGCACTTGCAGCCAGGTCTCCCCTCCTCGCTGCCTTCCCGTTCTTAATAATTATTAGTGTCATAATAACACTAATAATAATAACACTTAATAACATAATAACACTTAATAATTAGTGTCATAATAACATAGTAAGAAAATGAAAGGCAGGGAGGCAGAAGAGACTCCTTTTCTTGTTAGTATTAATATTATTTTATCTTTCTGATGCTCTCTGACTTTCTTTTGGACCCATTCTCAATTTTGGTTTCTCATTTTTCTGTTCTTTGATCATTGCTTTGGGTATTCGTTCCTCCAGCTTCAGGACAGCTCTGCTTGAATATCTAATCATTTCACTAACTTACCATGTCCCGAAGGAGATGCTCGCTCTCCTCTGCTCTATTCCTCCTGCAACCTTCTCTAATTCTGCTCCTAGAAGCCTCGTTCTCCACGTGTTCAGACCAAAGCTTGGATCACGCCCTTGGCCCCTCCCTTTTTCTCTCACACCACATCTGATCTATTGATCGATCTCACGAGGTCCAGTTTCAAAACATCCCCAGGATCCAATCACTTTTCCTTAGGTTATGAAGTAGGAAACGTCCGATTCCCTCAATTACTAAGTCCGGGAGTGCTATGTCTGACATTTCAGTTGGATAGTTCTTGTTTTGGTTTTATCATGAAGGTATAACCTCATTCTTTTCAAATGCATGTTTTAGCTTCTGATTATCTTTCAAAATTTTTTAAGAGAAATTTTCGTGAAACCAAGGATAAGTCAAAAATGTACGGTATTTATTATTTGTGTCTTACAAGTCGGTTGTGCCCACCTCACTCCTTTCCCCTTGTCCACGTTTTCACCAGAATGTAAGACGCTTGAGGGGGATGGATTTCTGTCTTAGCCCCGTCATGGAATAGATGCTCAGTAAATATTGTAGAACAAATGAGTGACAAAGCGATTGAATGAATTATTCAGCACCTGGTGTTAGTATTTACGCCATTTAAAGCCATTTCTTCATCTACTTACCCACTGAACAAAAACTTTGTGCTTAAGGACGTTCTGGGACACCCTCTCTGTCCTTTCTCAACTCAATTCTTTTATAGGGGCTCTCTTTTTCCTCTCCTTCCCAGCATGCTGCTGACCTCTTTTTCATTTCTGAGTGCCTGCCTTATTCCCAATGTCTTATCCTGATTCTAGGCCTTTTTCTATGGATTGAATTTCTCGATGTGACACAAGTCGTGCAGTATGAACAGGTCCCATAATCTATCTGAGGGATTCGTTTGTTTCTTTCCAACCCTGCAGCTTCCAGGGAGTCAGTACAGGCTGGAGGCACCCAATGACCCCACTGCCACCCTCCTCCCCATCGGTGCCCCGGCTGGATCCGATCAACATCCCCTAGAGAATAAGGAGGTGTTCAAGGATTTTAGCATTTTAGTTCTATGGTGAATAATGGCAGTCAGTCAGCTTTTTACTCCCATTCAATTTATAATATTTCTGCCCAGGGTTTCATGGGAATTGAGTCTCAGAGAAGGCATATTTCTTTCTTTTATTTTAAAAAAGGAAAAAACGTTAACACATGCATAATATCATAGTAACATTCATGGAACTCTAAGTGAAAAGAAGAAAAAATATTGTGTGTAAATCAAACTACATTTGTCTATATTTCCTTTCTACTCTATCCCCTGATCACCCCAAATTCAAAGTAGTTGGGTTCTATGTTTTCATGTTTCCGCATAACCTCTGCAGTCACTGCTGGTAACAATGGTGCACTACTGTGTGTCCTTCTTCGTGAAGTGCCACTGATTTTAAGGTGCATCGTCACTTTCCTAAGAGCTTCCCAAAGAAGAAAAGAGATGACACCGTGTTAAATGCATACATTGAATACAAGATATGGTCAATTTCAGAAATGTGAAAAATATACCCCTCTCAATGGGTATTTTAAAATTTAGGGAATAAAATGGTTCAGAGTGTGCACACTCTATCATTGACTCTCGCTACAAAATCCTCTGCTGGCTAAGTCTTTGTGCCTCTGTCTTTCCTCCTTTGAGTGGTTTTCTTGGTTCCTTGATGGAAATTCACAGGGGTACAAACATTTTATTATTATGTTTTTGAAGCATATTGCCATGATGTTTCCTAAAAGGGTTAAAACATTTTACCCAGTTGCCCAAAATGTATGCGCCTGTGCCTGTGCTTAGTTGCAACACTGTTGACATGAGGTCTTATAATTTTTTGTTTACTTTTGTTTTCCGCTAATTTTTATAGACGTGGGTGGTTTATGTTTGTATTGTTTTGATTTTTTAGAAGCTAGCATAAGACACATTCGGAGCAAACCTGGTGATGTGTTTAAGCTGCTAGTAAAAGGTGTTATTATTGGCAAGATGACATAGAACTCTCTTATTTCGTCTTATTTGGAACCTGTTCTTGAAAGTTCTGGCCTTTGGCTGAGGGAGAGGAGGAGACTCAATTAGTAGAATTATTGAAAAAGAAAATCAATTTTTGTTTCTGAGGACAAATCTAATTAGACTTTTGCCATTTCCCAAGGACCTTTAAAAGAAGGCACAACACTATCGTCTAACCTTGGAATTTTTAAGAATTTTTGTAGGGGTTTTGATGCTGCTTGCTTCTGTTACAGAATAGGTAAGGAAGGACTCTGTGTAATCATTCTGAACACGTGATAATGATAGCAACAAACACTTATATATGGCGTCTAACATTTGCTGGCCAACACTGCCATCACTTTCATATTTTAGTTCATCAAATTCTCACAATAACTCCATGAGATATATATTATTATTACTATTTCCTCTTGATGGCTGACATCAAGAGACAGACATTGATGTATCTTGCGAGTTAATAAGTTGGGAGACCAAGAGATACCGTTTGGCACTGAGCCTATTTTTTTAACCATGTCAAGGGATTGTCTTTTAGAAATGTAAGGCCTGTAGTGTGGACAGGAGGCAGATGAACAGTCCTGATGGACCCTCTCCTCTATGCTAACGAGCTTCCCCTTCTACCACTAGGATGGGAGAATGAGCTTTACTCTCTTGACAACCAAAAGCGCCTTTTCCAATCGCCTCTGCCTTTTGACTCAAGTTCAGAACCAAACTCACTGTTGACATCTTTTGCCCTTGGAGATGGTCCCTGAATCACACTCTTCTCCTGTGCCCTTTGTCTTCCCCCCTGTGCTATCAATGGGTATCTCTCAGACAGGCAGATATTCAGAACACTGGGACTTGCTAAAATTAACGAGACATTCCAAACACGGCAGTAGCTGGGATGTTTCTAGAACATTTTTATTTCCCTACTGGAAAGAACAGTGAACTTAAAGTGAATAAAGCTCTTATTAATGGGACAAACCAAACCATGTCAACTAGCTAATTTAATTACAACTATTCCATTGCTCCTCAAAACTTATTATCTTATGTATTTCCTCTGTACTGTTATGTACATGCAAATATCTCCTCAAGGTTTGGTTGTGAGGAACTAGTAAGACATTTTATTTATATGAAATGTTATTCTCATTTGGAAAATAAGGGAGCCAAAGGATTAGGACACAGGTTTTGGAATCAGATAGACCTGGATAAAAATGAAATTCTGTCATTTCTTGTTCTGTGACCATGGATAACTTGCTTCATTTGCTTGACTATAAAGTGAGGTTGATATCTTCATATTTCATATATTTGCTGTAAGGATTGAAGAAAATCAACAAGCTCATTCTTGTAAAATGCACAGAGAGTACCTGATACCTAGAAAGTGTTCAATAACTTTGCTAATGTTAAAATACACATGTAATAAAAATTTAAGAAAAAAATTTAAGGAAGTTCAAATTCAAAACTCTTTAGAAAGAAATATTTTATCTTTTTCTTGTTTCTCTTTCTCTAAGATCAATGACTCTCAGCCTCATTCATGGTTCAATTTTACGATTCCCTCTCCCCTAATCATGTCCTCTAAAAAGTGAATGAATAAATATTTGTCTACAGAAAATGCCATGAAGGCTATGTTTAACAGTTTCACCAAAATATTTCAGATTGTATATGAAGTCAGCACATTGTACCCTATGATGGCACCAATGTACACAATTATGATTTAATAAAATTATTTAAAAAAAAGAAAAAAATTCAAAACTAATGCAGTAGTTTTAAAACAGTTCCTTTTATGAGTATTGAGTACAACTCCCCTCCCCTTTTTAAACCATCTTTCTTTTAGCAGTTTCTAAAGTTATAGAACTTACAGACAAGGAGAGAAATTCTCAAAATTCATACCTAAAATTGTTGCAAAGAGAGAAATTACTTCTCCTTAATGATGAGACCTTGTAACTGGGTGTTATCACCAGGAAGGGCCCCTCCCTGGGGTCTCTCAGTGGGAGTCTGAGTGAGTAAGGCTGTGAGCCCCAGCGTGTGGATGTAACCTCTGTGTTGGTTCATGTTTGATGGGCTCCAATCTCAGGTCTGAGATTGGTACCATACACGGAGCACCCCATATCCAAACATCATCCCCATTCTCATAGTTTTAACTGTTTCTAGGAGGGTCCCTGTTAGGGAGAGAGGAGGACAGGCCTCTGGAGTCCAGGCAGTGGCTGCAGGTGTTTCCTGGAGATAGACAAGTTAAGGGAATAATGGGGACAACTCATTGATTGATTGATCGTTAACAGAGCAGGATCCATGATAATGATAGTGACAAACATTTATACGTGGCATTATATGAGGTTTTATCTTGATGGTGGTGCTCATGGGGTGGAGGCAGGGATGCCGGTGGCAACAAAAAATGCCTCCTTCATTAAAGAATTCATGGGACGCAAGAGCCCAGCAGATAACCTGGTTGCTGTGGTTTCTGAGATTTAACCTGGGAAGGTAGCACTCCTTGCCTGTAGGCATGGATCTGACAGCTGCTCGCAGCCTTGGAGACAGATTCAGGCACTGTCATTGCCAGATAACAAGAGTTCAGAGCACTCTGCTGGCCCAGATGTGCTGCCCCAGAGGTGTGCTGGCACTTGCAGTAAGGCAGAACACTCTGCCTGGCTCCTGCAAGGGTCATGGGGTCATGAAACATCTCCAGGAGATCTGGCCTGGTACCAGTTTCCCTGTGTGCTCACCTTTCTATCGTCACTACTTCAGAATCATCTGAAAATTTGAATTCTAAGGGAATCTAAGTATTTCTCCCTCATCCCATTGTAATAATAGCACTACAGTTATTTTAACTTGAAGTGGGTTTTGTGGTTTCCATTTTGAACTTGGTGATGATATTGGAAAAGGATTGGCCTTATGAATGTGCACTCAGGGCATAGCAGAATCAATGCTTTCGGGACATAAATCACAAAGGGACATGAGAAGAACTCTGGGGATGAAAGGAAAGCAAGGGGAATTTCTGTGCTTGGGGAGAGACTAAATGGGGTTGCCACCTGTGAGACTGTGCTGCTGTTGGGGGAATGGATCGTCTCAAGGGTCACTCTGGGTAATGGTGGAGGTTTCATAAACTGCTTCCTGAAGAGGAGGGAAGCCGCGAACTGGTGTTGGGTAGGATGTGGATGTCTGGGCTGGAGCTGAATTGCTGGGAACATTCTACAGAACACTGACTATTGTTACCTCCTGCATTCTTCCCCTCTGAAGCTCTCAGCCACTCTTCTAAATCAGTCTTCAACTAGCACTTGAAAACTTTTCTAAAAGGTGGTAGATGGTCAGTGCTTGGGGTACCCACATGACAGGGGACAGCCTTGCATCCTGCTGGAACCAGCCAACAGGAGTCATCTCCTTCTGACTGCTAGTCCTTGCTGACTGCTAGTTTCTCTGTGCTCTCCAAGCTGCGAAGAAACTGTGCAGATGGTTTTGTCTAAGGTTTTCCAAAATCATTATGGAATCTCTGTTTTCCCTATGATAATCATTACCATGTTGTCTTTTGTGTAGCAGGCTTGGTAAGAGGTTCATCTGATTTTTTTATCTGCTGCTCCTTAAATCTCAGAGCAGTTAGTGCATGCCATTTATTTATTCCCTTGACAAATGTTTATTGAACACTTGTCATATGCCAGTTGATGCTGTGTGCTCTAGCAAAATTTTACATCCAATAGGTTTTTGGGTAAATTCGTCACCCTCCTCCAATCTACACTCTGGAAAACTCCTCGTTTATCTTGATTTCCTGACTTTGCATGAATGGCACCAGGCTTTCAAGATTGACATGTTGGAGTGATCACTAATGCCTTCCTTTTTTGAGTATATCATTTGCTTTAATGAGTTTTTAAAGCTTTTGTTATTTTTGTATAAATGTTACAAATTTGTTGTAGAAGTATTAAAAGGATGCACATGAGCTGTAAATGGTCGAAAACAACAACTTCACATTTCACATCAGTTGCCAGTCTCTGTGCTTCTGCCATTCTGTGTTCTCTTGTTGCCATGGCCACCACACACGTTCCACGTTTTGATGTTCTTACACTTGAACGATGGGTACTCTAACTGGGTACTTCCAATGTGCCACCTTCTAGTGCTCTTGGGGTCCATTCCTATGAAGCTGTGGAATGTTCTAAGAAGACCATATAATCAAGAATGAAAGTTAGATTCCTCTGTTTACTCAAACAATTCTTTTTTTTTTTTTTTAATGAAATCATAGCTGTGTACATTAATGCAATCATGGGTACAATGTGCTGGTTTTATATACAATTTGAAATATTTTCATCAAACTGGTTAACATAGCCTTCACCATATTTTCTTAGTTATTGTGTTAAGACATTTATATTCTACACTTAGTAAATTTCACATGTACCCTTGTAAAATGCATCGTAGGTGTGGTCCCACCAATTACCTTCCCTCTACCCATACTCCCCCCCTCTTCTCCCTCTCCCCTTTCCCCATCTTCTTGGCTATAATTGGGTTATAGCTTTCATATGAAAGCTATACATTGGTTTCATAGTAGGGCTGAGTACATTGGATACTTCCATCTCAACAATGGATTCTTCCATTCTTGAGATACTTTGCTAAGAAGACTATGTTTCAGCTCCATCTATGTAGACATGATTGAACAACTCTTAATAATGGGGACAACTCTTTGATTGATTGATTGTTAACAGAGCAGGATCCATGATAACGATAGTGACAAACATTTATACGTGGCATTATATGAGGTTTTATCTTGATGGTGGTGCTCATGGGGTGGATGCCGGTGGCAACAAAAAAATGCCTCCTTCACTAAAGAATTCATGGGACACAAGAGCCCAGCAGATAACCTGGTTGCTGTGGTTTCTGAGATTTAGCCTGGGAAGGTAGCACTCCTCGCCTGTAGGCATGGATCTGACAGCTGCTCACAACCTTGGAGACAGATTCAGGCATGGTCATTGCCAGATAACAAGAGTTCAGAGCACACTGCTGGCCCATCCCTGGTAGGCAAAGCAGGGCTACTGTTCTTTAACTTAGTGATCTATAATTCCTTGTATCATATGGATGTGGCACAAGCCAGCTGAAGCTGTGCTTGAGATCTCTGGGAGGAAATACCTAAGGGACAAATAAATGCTTCATTCACTTAGATCCTTGGTTTTTGTCTCTCCTTGTTCAATACATCATGCGTGTGTATTCACACATTACTTCCATTCCAGAGCCTGCTGAAGGCTGCCCCAGACTCTGCAAATGAGGTGGAGATCTAATATATTGAGGACCTACTATGTGTTGGGTGCTATGCAAATGTTCTCTCTTATGTGGTCTTTTCAACAGGGGTGGGCATATTAGTCACAAGAACTTAAATCATGCACCCACGTCAGTTTTCAAAATCAGGTCTCAAGGCTTGACGTATATGTTCTTCTCCAGAAGAAGCTTGGATGATCAGAAAAATCTAAGGGTGTTTCCTAACTTAATCCCTTTTTTGTATAACATTTTCTTCCATCCTGTTTTCTTGTTGTAAGGATTATTTGTAGGTTCTGGAAATTATTTCTTTAAATCCAATTCACATATTTACATAAAGAAGAGACTGGGGCTATAGAAATTTATTTTTTCTCTCTCTGCCTCTTTTTCTTTAAGGTAGGTTTTGTGGAAAACACAATTTGGGCTGGAAAAACACAAACAAAAACTGAAGGGCAAAAAAAGAATTCTTAGTGGATCTTTTCAACTATGGAAGAATCTCACTCTCTCCTCCCCAAAAATAGCTGATTTGGGGAAGGCCAATTCCATAATGTCCCAACTTTTAAGAAGTTAACTGCAAAATGGATGGACCTATCCTGTGAGGTTGTTTAAGCTGGGTAAATAATACCCGTCTCACATATACCTGATGAAAATACCTATGTACCTCAGAAATTTATCCATGGATTTCAAGAGGATCTGGGAAAGAATAGATTGAGTTGTGCTATTCACTGCACCTATCCCGTGCCTAAGACATTTATGTCACATTTTCTAGTCTGGAGTAATGACTAATAAGATATAGGCTCCGTCTTTCCCATGGTGAAGCACCTTCTCACAGACATCTCCCAAAATATGGCAATCCAATGTGCTTAGCATAATAAATGCTCAATGAATATTTTTGACATGAATTCAATATGGCTTCCTCCCTAGGAGGAAGAGCCATTGATGTTCACACGGTGTTATATCATTTTCTCTTTCAGCTCCTTTTAACACATCTCCATTTATGTTTTGCTTTCCTTCCATCATCAGTGTGGCATTATTTCAAAGTTGCATGGAAATACTTTTAAGGATGCATCAAAACTCATTAAAAGTAAACTCAAATATATGAGATGAAGCAACTGGTTGTTAACAAAGGCAGAATTCACTACCAGGATCGTTTGATTCCGAACACTTTTTTTTTTTCTTTCTCTCAGGACAGATCTTAGTAAATTCTTTAAAAAAACATTTAATGAGGGCAATAAGCCGTCACTTCACTTATGGAGAAGCAGGTTGCGTCTTCCTAAGCTGATTGCAGTGTCTCTCCGTGAACCACGCTGGTGTGCAAAGTCCCATCCTTTCCACGCGTGGCTCTCACACTCTGTTTTGCTGTCTGAAGGACAGGCTGACATAATGTAGGTGGAATCACAGAAGACCCTTCATTTATTTATAACCTGAGCATATCCAGAGAGAGAGCTGGGCTGGGGAGCAGTGCCTTTGGAGACCAGGGTGGTATTTCCTTGGCCCTTGGTTCTTGGATTGGCTGCTAATGGAGGTGCATGTAGGACTCTCTGGAGTGCACAGTGGGAATCTTTTTTTCTACTAGACCTCGGAGTTGAAACTACAGACATAAAGACCCATGATGTAGAGCCATTTGGTTAGTTACAAAGAGGATGAGGCATGGGGTCTGTATAAATTCCAAGGGCCCCCGACATTCCTGTTCCATTTCTGCCATCCAGACATTTTGCCTTTCCCCATTTTTGGTCTCAGAGATTGCTTTGCTTTTCTGCTTTTAGCCCTTTACCTTTTTTGGAGTGAGCATTTCAGTGATGGCAGGATAATTAAAGATTACTTCTCTGGGGCTCACAGTCTCTCCACTTAACACCCTTGCTTCTTGCCCTATGGTAGACAGAAATGGCCTTTGCTGCGGGTGCCACCAACATGTCACAGATGGCTAGGAAGATTGGGAGGGCAAGACGGAAGGTGGCACACACGAGTCAAGAGAGCGGTCGCAGAGGGCTCTGAGAGTCTGTCTCCACCAGGGCGCAGTGGTTGGTGGGGGTCCGACGCGTGTCTCGGCTCTCACATGGCGATATTACCCATCTCTCAGGTTTTCAATGTTTTTTTCCTCTTCCCTGTTGCCCAAATCCTCCCAAGACCTTTTGAGAAGACCCTCTGCTGCCATTCTTTCTGGCTAATGCCTATAGAGAGGGCAAGGTGTTCCAGGTGTGTGTAAGACCCCTTCACTCAATCCAGTTTTCCTGAATCCTTAAGAAATAATGCCATTGTTTTCGCGGAAGCATGTCATTTGTTTTACCCGTCTGTAGTTGATTAATTTGCAAATGATATTCCCAATAAAGTGCTTAGAAGTAGATAATTACAACTATATTAACAGTTCCCGGGGAAGCAGATGGTATTCCGAAGAGCTGCTGTGCAGCATTAGTGCTGGTGCTCCGCTGTAACGTACCGGCTACCCCGAGAACCGCACACAGCACGCGCAGATCCTGCTGACTGTCCAGATTGGGAGGAAATTGTGCTTTTGCCTCACATTCCGTTCTTATCGGAATTTTTATGTGTGTTTTCTCTGTCGCAGCTGTGCTCAGTGAACTGGTACTGTATGCGACTCGCGTCACTCTTCTGACTTCTGTGATTCCGAATTCACCGCATATTAAGCCCGCATGAAGCAAGTTTTTAAACTTTTCATCAGTCTCCTCCTACCAGGCTGGAAATTTTTAAGTGTAGATTATCTCTGTACAAACATATAATTTCAATTTCCTAAATTACCTGAGCCCTAGGATGCCATGTTAGATAATCGATTAAGAGTTTTGGGAGGAAAGGCAAGCTCTTCCTCTTTTTCTCTCTTTCTGTCTCATACACACACAACACAGGGACACATCCTGACCCTCATAGCTGCACGTGTGCCTATGTGTGTGTACACACACACACACACACACACTCTTTTCCAGTTAGCATCCGAATTTTAAGTTGCTTAATAAAAGGGGATTATTTTTCAGCTTCCAGGTCTCAGGAGAAAAGCCACAATGTGATGGCATTTCTGTCTGTGCAGCTCAACATCAGGAGTTGTCCCTCTGAAGGAGGCTGGCGTTACATAAGTGTTCACACGACAGAGCACAGGAGTCCGAGCAAAATGTTCAGCTGCCCTTAGGTGCTTTGGCCAGACTGCTGGGCTGTGGAGCAGAGCTGGGGGTTACCAAGAGCAGGTCAGGAGTGGGAAATGAAGCCTCTTTGGTGGCCACTGCTGGAACATTGCTCTAGGTCACACTGGCGGGGAGCCACCAGCGGGGACTAGCTGCTGGGTGGTGGAGCCACCAGCAGGGGGGGCTAGCTGGTGGGTGGTGGAGCCACCAGAAGGGGGGGCTAGCTTCATCACGTCCGGGATCTCCCTTCAGAATCACCGACAGCCTAAAGTGCTGAGCACAGCCTGTTGCAGTAGACCTGCAAATGCCCACTCTATTACGCACTGAAGTCCATGGTCATTGTTGCTATGAGAGCAGAAAAAGACAGTGACCCTCCTTGTCTCAGCTTCTCTCAAGTGCAAACAGAGTAGGAGAATGTGTGTGGGCTGCTGAGTGCTTAGGGCTTATTTAAGGCTGTCTCAGAGCATATGTTCGCTGGCTCTTCTAGAAACAGGCCTTGTGGTTCTTGCTGGGGGCTTACACATTAGGGGGCTTAGTTCGATATGCAAGTTGGCTCCAGGATTCCCAATAAGTTGCCCAATTATCACCATAAGCCTTTTTACTGTTGATGTACACTAGACACTTTAGTTTTAGCTGCCATTTGTTGAGATTGTACCAGGCATCAGGCACTATGAGAACTACCTGGAATAAGTATATTATTTCATTTAATTCCCACAAAATTCTATAAAATAGATAGCATCAGCATTTTACAGGTGAAGGAAAAATGACTCAGAGAGGTTAAGTACCTTGTTCAAGGTCACACAGCTAATAACTGTCAGCATTTAAACTGAAACTCTAATCTGCCTGTCACCAAAGTCCAGGCTCCTAACTGTGACCTTATTCAATATTCAGTTATGTTATGAGGTTAACTCCATGGACATTTTTTTAGTACCTAGAATTTTTTTTTTTGATTGTTGGGGATTCATTGAGGGTACAAAGAACCAGGTTACATCGATTGTATTGTTAGGTAAAGTCCCTCTTATGATTATGTCCCGCCCCCAAAAGGTACTGTCACACATTGCCACTCATCGCCAACCCCCTCCCTCCTTCCCTCTCTCTGCTCTTCCCTTCCCCCATCCCCTCCCTCCTTCCCTTCCTCTGCTCTTCCCTTCCCCCAACCCCCACCATCTACCTAGAATGTTTTTATAGGATGATACATGCATGAGAGTTGCATGATAAGTAAAAAACACACATCTTGATTTTATATTTTACACTGAACAGCTTAGGTGATGAAACAGTAAGAAATAGTGTCATGGAGGTAGAATATGCCAGAACAAGACTAGTGGTAGCTAATATTTATTAATATACTATGGCTATACACTTGTCACTGTTTTAGTCATTTAACAAATGTATGAACTCATTTAATCCTCATACCATCTTGATGAAGTTAACCATATTAATTCCTCTTTTTTATAGATGAGGAGATAATGGGACAAGGAGGTGAAGAAACTTGCCCAAGGGACATAAGTTTACAAGTGTCCAAGCCAGGATTCCATCCCACTCTGTCTCAGTCCAGATCCTGAGTGAGACAGACTAGCAGGGTATCAGACCCTGGATCCAGATGGATTGTCAGGGTCAGCTTATCTCAACACTCCATTAGTGCCTGCACTTAGGGGCAGATATACCTGTTTAGCTAGGCCAAGATACATTTGGGGCCTAAGGGAAAAGAATTGGTGTTAGTGAATGTGAACTTGATGGTTCTATATCCTGATAGCTCTTTCACAGCTGGGCTCAGGGAAGTGACATTCAGCTTTCTTTCTATGTACCTCCCTTGGGTAAAAATTACCATCCACATTGGAGCCTCTAAAGAAATGGAGATCAGAAGATCTGAGTTCGGAATGGTCTTTGTAACTTATAAAACATGTTTGGGCCACATGGCTTAATATCCCTGTGTTCCAGGCATCTCATCATTCAGGAGAGGATGATAAACATTTATTTATCTAGTTATGAATTGAAGGAATAAATATCAAGCACCTACTATGAGCCACACACATGCTAGGGAGGCACAGGGGATACTAAGACATAAAAAAGTCCCTGTGTGCCTTTAAGTTCAATGTCTAGTGGCTGATACAAATAAGTAAATAAGCAATTGCGACTGAAAGAATCCAGTAGATAATATTCATGACAGCTTTAAAAAATCTGAAGTGCTTTAAAATGGTGAGCTATTATTGTTATTAACTCTATTAGGGAAGAGTGGGGAGAGAAAGTCAGCAAATGCCAGAGAAATCTGGGTTGGGGTTGAGCTCCCTGCGTCTCCCAGGCTCCCACTGGGAGAGGTTCCCTTCAATGGAGGCTCCATGGCTCCTGCCTGCTTTTGACCTTTCTGGAGAGTGCTTGCATGAACACACTTGATTTTCAAAAGTTTAAAAATACGCACTTGGAATTGTGGATGATCAAGCATGAGTTCCAGGCCATGGTGGGTGGGAGAAATGTGCTGATCTGGGAGTGCAGGCGGCCACGTGCCTTGCAATTTGACGTCAGCGTGGTCCAGGAGGCACACGGCGTCTGTGCCCCTCTGTGTGGTCAGACTGTGATGCAATGTGTTTTCGCAGCCTGTGAATCAATTCCCTCTAGGAAAAAAAAAAAATCACACCCTGCTGATTAACTGAATATGCCACTGTTGAAATTCCTGATTTTGCAATATTTAAGCACTTTCTCTGCCAAGACGGTGAAATAGGGTAAGCAGAAAATTAAAGGCACATCTATTTATTTGAATTGAGCCCTTTCCTTTTTGAATATTGACCTTTGAGTTTCCAAATTGGGCAAAGGAGTAATTATCAGAAATATCTTGATAAAAGGTTGGGTGAGTGCAATTTAAGAAAACAACTTTATATTTATAAATCCTTTGTAATTTTGGTAGCACTTTAATATCAGTTATCTAATTTAATGCTTCCCAATAACTCTGTCCAGGAGATGGAACGTTGTGAATGATGACACTCAGGACAGAGAATTTATGCCTTGCCCAAAGTCCTTCAATCTGGGATAAGGGGAAAGGAAGAGAAGGGGAGAAAAATGAATTTTTGTTGAGCAGTTACTACGTGCTAGGTGTTTAGTTCATTATTGAATGCAATCTGTCATGCAATCCTGGCATATGAGTGTTCTTATTCCCATTTTACAGATGGTTAAAACAAAGTCACATAGATAATTAAAGGCTAAATTGGGGAGTTTGCGCTTAGATCTCTTTGATTCTAATGTATAGCTCTTTCTCTAGTCTGATGGTTTCCAGCATTTTCTGATTATGAGTTTCCGACCATGTACCTCCAATAAATGCATAATTTGTTTGCATACAAATTATATACCTGTGCAACTATACTACTATTTTATGAGCATTATAAAAGATGCCAGGGAAATAAAACCTTTAAGATACAGAGGTATGAATAGAAGACACAGGGTTTTCTTTCTGTACCCCATGTTGAAGGCCACAATCTAGGCCATGCTCCTTTTTTGGCAAGTTAGGGGCACAAAGTTCATGTCTATAGAAAAATCACTCAACAGCACAGAAGTACCTTCTGCAGGCATTCTCTGCAGAAGTAGCATTGACACTTTGGATCAGATAATTTTGTGTTGTGAGAAGCTGTGCTTTGCCTCGTAGGGTGGCTACTGGCTTCTCTGGCCGCTACTTCCCAGATGCCAGCTGCCTCCCTTCCAGAGTTGTGACAACCAGAAATGTCTCCAGATATTGCCAAATGTTTCCTGTTGAGGGACAGGGATAAAAACCGTCCCCACTTGGGAACAACTACCTTAGGGTAACTTGTAGGAGAGTACGCTTCCTTGCTTCCTTGCTTATGTCCCCAGAAGAAGAAGGCATCGTGCGGCACCTGTTCGGATGACATTTTATCTTGCCCACTTTAGATTCTTCCAGAGGACCATCAGGCTCAGTCACAACCTGTATCTGTCTGCTCCTGAGGTTGGCCAATCAGAAGGAAGGTCTGGCTATTTAGCAGGATGTGTATTTACCATAATGACTATCCCTCACTCTTAGCAGTAGCTATTATTTTGATTGTGAAATTGGGATGATGATTCTATAAAACAGACTCTTCTCTGGCATATAGTAAAGTCAGTACTTGACGAATTATACATATTATCATAATGTGTTATTATAAACACGCTCATATGTGTTTGTTGGTTTGGTGAGTTTGATAATGGATTCCATGAAGTAGGGACCAGGCTCGACCTTTCTTATTTGACACTTGAACTTTGCTGTTTAGCCTGATATATGATAGCAGCGCAATTGTTTGTTATGAGTCCATCAAAAATGTGTGATCTCTATCCCTTTTGTTCCGTCTTAATATGACACAGGTTGGCCCTTGGCTAAGTAATGTCCATAGAAGTTCTCTTATCTACCTCATGGTATACCTAGGGGAATAAATTATTTACCTTGACTGTAGGAGAAAGAGTGAGAAGACCACTCCAACTTTTCATTCTTATGACTTCAAGTTCAAAAAGAGGGAATTCTTCATCATTTTATCTAGTCAATGGAAGTGCAGAAGCTTACTCATCAGGGCTGTCTAATCATTCTCTTAGCTTTGACTCTGGTGCTTACTGTCATGGTATTTTCCTGAATTCTTCTTCGTAATCCAACTTTGCTTATCTGGTTTCAGGTTTTTGATTTATTCTTTGTTTCCTCTGGCTAGTTTTAGAAAAATTAGAACTCTTTTGTGGCTTTACAGAAAAAAAAATAACTGATGAGGTTGAGGAAATATTTTTTTTTATTGAGAATACATCAAAACCCATCAATAAATCAAATATAACAATGCTTGATAAATTTGGGGGAAAATTGATGGCAGCAGCAATAGCTGATTTAAACTAATGCCTCGTTGAGTCATTACTCAAACACAGGAGCTACATCAGTTTTAATTTCTGTCTTGTTTAAAAATGAGCAAGTTTCTTTTCAGCAAATGACTGTTGATGATCTGCATTTTTACATTAAAAAGGGAGAAATTTTCTACCATTTTCTGCCTCATGGATGTTGCATGTTCTTCAAATTTTCAGAACCTCCAACCTGTAATTTTCCTGATATGTTTTATAAAAATGAAATTAGTAGTTTGGGCTTGTTTTTGTGTTTATATGAGTATTGGGAATGTGTTAGGAAGGTAGGTAGGGTGTTATTTTTGTCGTTTAACCTAGATGAGCTACGTAAGTGGAATGTTCCTTTTGTTCAAAAAGCATGTATTCAAAAATCATATTGCCTCCCAACTCCAAGCAGTAACCTCTCCTTAGGTATTAATGGAATAAGTGAATAGGATCTTCCATTTTGCCTTGTCTGGTATCACTCAAAGACTGATTTTATGTTAAATTATATGTAATTGCCTAGCCACATCAAAATATTTTTTAAAAATGTGAGAGCAAGGCTAGTCCCATTAGTCCTGCTGTGTCTAGGAAAAGACATTGTAATTCAAAAAGAAAGTAAACAATTGAGAGACTGAGGGTTTCAAGTTTCTTTTTCTCCCATCGATTACAAAAATATTTGAAATATATAGAAAAATTAAAAAGTCAAAAGCATTTAAAAGTTATAAAAGTTCTGCCGTATCATGGTAACTCCTGTTTGCAATTTTTAGAAGGTCTTAGGCTGTCTTTTTTTTTTTTTTTACAGATAGATTCAAATAAAAGGGTTAAGATAATATTGCACACACACTTTTTGTATCCTGAGTTTTCTTCCATGTAACTTGTCATGGTTTTGTGTTATTGCAAATTTAGAGCAGTTCAGTATCTTCATTGATGAGATAATTCATTAAACCACACTTCTATTGTTAGAAATTTTGGTTGCTTTCATTATTTTTGTTAAACACAATTGAGGACTTCTTAATTTAGGTGAAACTGCTTTAGCCACCTGTTCTAAGTCTCATACTTTTGTGATTTGCCTGCCCTGCCCTAATAGCCCCTGGATGGGCAATTCGTCCCTATAATTTTTATTAAAATTTCTGTAACTTTAGCAAGGGCCATTCTTAGACCTAAGGAACCTAGATGATCTATAGTAATTCACTGTCAGCTGTTGACCTGAACAGTTGTCCCCAGCCCAAAGAATGGAGATGCACCGATGGCTGCCTTTGGCCAAGAGAGGAATCTTGACTGGGTTTTGCCTTGCCTTTTGGAGCTGAGTTTTTAATAATTGAAGATTTGCTTTCCCCCAGACCTACTTTGAATCTTGAATTGGCAGAAGTTTCTTATGCTTAGTTATATATTGCATTCACTGAATATGGGTTATTTTATACAGAAAATGTGTGGTTTGTAAACCGTAGTCATGGACTTTCCAATATGAACATAGAACAGAATGAATCTTAAGCGTTTTAACTCTAACTTTAGTTTCTTTGTACATGGGTCTTGTATTTAGACCAAAAATAGCACCATCCACGGATAATATTCCAGTCAAGAAACAAAATGGTCACTCTTGCCCAGGTAGGAAGGGTCAGGCCTAGGGCATGTGGGTATGTATAGGGCCCCTTTGTGGAGAGGTCAGGGGTATACATTTTGGACATTTAAGTTAAAACGCCTTCGCCTAATTTTACATTATAATTTTTGTAACAGACATTGCCTGTGAAATGTACATAGGTTGTATTAAATATGTATCTATATACCCGAAGTTCCTCTTTTTGGTTGGGGGGCTGTAGTATTTTAGCCTCTAGTTGTCGGGCTAGTTATGCCTTGGCTGTGTTCATCACGCTGGTGGTGACCACTGTTAGTCTGGTCTGCAAGGTAGTTTTTATTCATTTAAAGTAAAAATGTTCAGGCTGGGCACAGTGGCTCCTACCTATAATCCTAGCACTCTGGGAGGTTGAGGCAGGGTGATCCCTTAAACTCAGGAGTTTGAGACCAGCCTGAGCAACAGTGAGACCCCAAATCTACTAAAAATGGAAAAAATAAGCCAAAACAGCTGGGTGTTGTGGCAGGTGCCTGTAGACCCAGCTAGTTGAGAGACTGAGGCAAGAGGATCTCTTGAAGAGTTTGAGGTTGCTGTGAGCTCTGATACCACGGCTATGACACCTACCCAGGGTGACAAAGTGAGACCCTGTCTCAAAATGAATGAATAAATAAATAAACAAAAATAAAAATGTCCTAAAACTGGGTTGTGGTGATGGTTGCACAACTGCAAACTTACTAAAATCATAATTATAAGGGTGAATTTTATGGTGTAGAAATTATACTTCCATAAAGCTGTTAAAAGTTAGAAAAAAATTAAAAAATATGCAAATAGTTCCTTTTGCGAAAATGAAGAGCAATAACTAAGCTCTTGCTATGTCCTAAAATGAGTAAAATCATTTGAGATATAAAGGGCTGGATGGCACCTAGAGGATGCCCCAGAAGCACAAAGGTCCCACCTTATCAAGACACAGGCGGAGAACATGGTGCCAGTTACATGCACTTTTCCTGCTTTTAATGCTGTGTTTGCGTGTGAATGGCCCTGTGTACGTGTCTGTCAGACCCCCTATCTTGATAGGCAGGATCAGGTAAACCAGTAGACAGCTAACTTGGCCTGCAGTGGTAAGTGCCATCGAGGGAACACAGTGTCCTGGCCTAGCAGAGGAAGGGCGACGTGTTGGCACTTACCCTGCTATCATAGCTCGCCCCCAGCCCTTCTTCTCTGCCTCCATCTTTTAGGATGCTCAAGGGCATATGGAAACGACCTGGAATAGTTTCCAGGAAAATTATTCTAGAAAGATCCTTTCTCTTCTTCTCTCCTTTCCTCCCTCCTTCCATTCCTCCCTCTCATTCTTATTTAGTTTATTCTGCAAATACTTATTAAGCAGATACTGTTTACCAGGCCGGAGCTACAATGGTGACAAATACGGCCAAACTTCTTGTCCTCAGAGAGCTTGTACACCAATGGATCAGCCTACTAAAACTGATTGAAGGACCAAATTGTAACACTCAATATCCAAATGCTCCCCCGGTGCGGTGAACCCAGTGAGCACTGGGTTAGCAGAAAAGCCCCTTTGGGTTCTTTGTAAGCCTTTTAACTCTTTGTGGGTCTTTGTGAAGACGATGCTGGTTCTTGCTAATTCTGCAAGTTTCCTAACAGATGTTCTACTTTTCCTGTTTGGTTTTCTGCATCTTGACTTTTATGTCATTTTGAGAGGGAGGCTCTGCAGAAATGGCCTCAATGGTGGCTTCGGTTCAATATGTGCGAAGAGTAAATTCCTTAGACTTGTATTTCTCGAGGTTATGCTCTACTCTAGCACCTTAATTTCACAGTAACGATGAGCTGTACATTTTAACACGTCAAAGCACCTAGAGGCATCGAGTCAAGCCCGCTGTGTTTGAGTAACCCAGAGTTTAAACCACTCTAAGGAAGTTCCTAGGCACATTCTTTTTCTCTCAAAGAGCTCAGAGTGACTTGCGTGTCTTATCGCCTCATGAGATCCTCAGATTATGCATCAGACGTTCACAATGGGGTTTCATCATAGCCTCGTCCTCTGCAAGTCTGCAGGCCGAAGGATGGATTTTTATAGTCAAAGGCACTTTATGCTTTCGGATTTTAAAGATGAGCTTGAAAATACTTCATTATTCTTTCTTCATTTTCTTTTTTGTTTTCTTTCTTACATCTTTCTCTCTCTCTCTTTTTTCCCTTCACTTTTGTCCAATAGCTTATTTCTGTACTGGAAGAAAGGATCTCAAGTGTTGCTCCTTCTTAGGGAAACAGCCACAGGAGGGGTCTCTGGGCTGCCACATGCCTGGCAGTTCATTCCCTCCCATCAGGAAGTGCTTTGCCCCACCACCCCTCACCTTTCCTTCTGTGGACCACAGGCTGGATTTTAAAAGCCAGGCTTTGTTAAATTGATGATGATTCATTTTTAGAGCTGCCTCTCTGGTTATGGATTCTTAATCGCTTTTGTAAGCCTTCTTCCGGGGCCACAGACCTTTTTGAGAAAGAACCTCTTCCTGGCCAGTGGGCAGACACCTCCTAGATTCCTCCCTGCTGATTTGATGACTTGCCCTCTGAAAAGGTCATGGGCACTGTGGACTCTTTAAAGCTCATTTATCCAGGAAAGGGCTCTAGAGGGGAGATTGAATCCCTGCTGCTAATGACTCTTTCTAAAACAAGGCCAGGGAAATAAGGCAAGTTCATGTTGCCAGGTAGTGACCTTGCCAGGACTCAGTTGAGAGAGATAGTGGCAAGAGGAACATGGCAGGCATCTTGCTTGGAGAGGCCTGGCAGAATGACAAATGGACTGACCCTGTGCCCCAGGGAGGGAGGGCAGTGTCCCCTCTGCCCCCAAAGGGCAAAGGAAAAAGAGAGTTGATTCAATTTTCCAACTTCTTGGCACAATGCTTTGATCTATTCAAGTTGTTGGGGTTGTTTAATTATTAACATATCTATTCTATAGAGATACCACTTGTCCACTTTCACCCCAGAAGAACAGAAACAGTGGGAACACTTAAGCCACAAATGCACCTAATTCCTAACATCCCCTGAGTACTTTGCACATGCCTGGCTTGGTGTTAGGTTCAGTGAAAACAACAAAAAAGTATACAACTAAGAAAATGCCATGAAGGCTATGTTAAACAGTTTGATGAAAATATTTCAGATTACATATCAAGCCAGCACATTGATTGTATCCCACAATTACACTAATGAACACAGCTATGATTTAATTAAAAAATCCTTAAAAAAAAGATGTTAAAAAAAAAGTATACGAGATGGCCATTCTATCCCAAATGTTGTTTGAATCATCTTGAGAGATATAGGAAGCGGCTAGAAGTTGAGCTTCACAGGGCAACAAATTTGCAACATTATTTAACATCGCCATAAAATTAGAAGCACTCTTGATGCCTATCAGAATGGGAATGCTTAAAAAATGATGACATAACCAAATTGTGGAATATTCTGCATCTATTAAAAAGAATGCCATAAATAGAATTATAGGCAAGACTATTTGTGTGTGCAAGACTATTTGTTAAGTTTGAGAAAAAAAGAATTTTACTATGAGACATTTATTAAAAATACTAGTATATGTCCATGAATGTAGGTAAATGCATTGAAAAGTGACTTCCATGATTTCTGTATGTGTACTTTTGTTTTTCTGTTTCATAAGGATAATGTCTCTGTGTATTACTATGCCATCTGAAAACAAATAAGGAAGAAAGTGCCAGATGATGTGTGATAGGAAGAGAGGTCGGGCAGTGTGAATATCTTGTTCCTGACTCTCTGGATTTTGAGCCACCGTCTCATTTGGACAGGAGACCAGGAACTTGGCTGGGGTGCTGCTTCTCGGGCTGGGGCCAGGGGAGCAGTTGTAATAATCAATATGACTTTAAAAATGGCTGACTCTGCTTGCGAGCAACACCCCGGGTGGAGGACCCACCATTTGTCTTCATTTTCTCCTTCTCTCCAAAGTGTTTGTGTTAATGGGGGTGACGGTTGGCAATGTAACTTCTGGCTCCACGTCCTCAGGAAAGTCATAACATGACTGTTTAAGGTCCTTTTCTGCAGTTACTTCTTTAGACCTTGACAATGGCTGAGATGTGAAAGAGCTGATATTGTATTTATGGCTCCAATTTTATTTTACAGTGATACTAGCCACATACTAATAAAAAATTGGATGCATTATGGTGATACAGTTTTATGGTATATGATTTCTAAATACTTAAGTGCTCCAGAGCTGTTTGAATGTGTATGTTCTTTATCCCTTTAACAGATTATATACTGATGTTGGGGTCTTGTCTTTTTAGCCCATAGGTATCCCCTATCGTTATGTAGAGTGGTACCTCTTTACTTAATGGACACTTAATAAATGCTTGTTTAGTGAATAAGTGGTTGGATTAATGAATGGAGTAAGTAGTCTCTGGCTTATGGTTTTTAACAGAGAACATTTAAAAAACAAAGTCTACTCAATAGTGATAAGGCCATGACTTGAAAGCCATAGACAATATGAGTGTCTTCCTATTGAAAAATTCCTTGTGTCCTTTTTAAAAACATGAAGTCATTCTGAAAAGAAATAAAAACACAGGGAATAATACTTATAACCAATGCAAAGTCCTCAGAAGCGTGCACGTGTCCAAGATCCAAGCAAATGGTTTATAGTTTATCATGTTTGCATCTGATTTTATTTTTCTTGCTTAAGCAATAAAACATTTCCATTAACATAGATGCTCCATTTGCACACTTTCCAGTCACATTTCCCCGTCTCTTGTCTCAGAGGTAACTTTCCCTGTTGAGGAAGCTCTAACTCAGTGTTCTTCAACCCTTTTTATCTCATGGTGCACTTGAACTTATAGTTAAACTTCTGCACCACACTTAAATTATGTTGATTAAAAAAAAGAGTAAAGAAAAAAGAATATGCTTGCTGTACTTTGAACTTCTTTAAAAATCATTTAGTTGATGATCTTTAAAAATTTTCACGACACACCTAAGATCCTCTGGTGGAACATCGGTTGAAAATCACCAGCCTAAACCAGTGGGTTGAATGACAGGCAAGGAGGGGGACCTCCAACCCCCACCGGAGGCTCCAATAGCCAAAAAGGCTGGACAACTGCTGAGGAGACACCTGTGCCTTGGTGTCTCCTTCACTTTACACTTAGGACTAAATGTGGAACCCCCATTTCCTATACCTAGGTCAATTGCATATGAATTTCCTAGGCCTCAATTCCACGAATGGACTGTGTTCATTCATTGATACATTCATTCACCTTGCCCCCAGTGGAAGGGACTGTGTTCATTCATTTCCTGGCCAAGGAATCCAAATACTTAAATATCCCCCGAGACTAAAAGCCTAAAGGGGGAGACGGGGAAAGACTGGGAGAGAAACAGAGAGAGCTTTCTCTTTCCACTTGAGTTCTCTCTACCAGGAGCTTTTGTGTTTTCTGTATTCTTTTCTATAAATAAATTCTGTCTTACCACTGGGGAAAAAAAATGCCATAAAGGCTTTGTTAAACAGTTTGATGAAAACATTTCAAATTGTATATGAAACCAGCACATTGTACCCCTTGATTACACTAATGTACACAGCTGTGATTTAATAAACAAACAAACAAAAAAATAAAAACAATAGATTTCAATAGTCTATATTTATCTGCAATTTTCTCTCAGGATTTTAAATATCAGAGAAGAGCTCATTTGCCTAAAAACATTATGGCCTACTATACATTACCCCACCCTAACCAGTGTTTGAGACGTCTTCAATGTCTATTGCATAACAAAACATTAATTTACTTAATCAGTGGAAACTTATTATTTGACAAAAATTGAATTATAAGATGCCATTAATATCATCCAAGCTCTGTAACATGACATCTTGTATTATTTGAACATTTTAATGTATTGATTATAGCTAAAGCACTTTGCATATTTCATAACAAGCTTAAAAGAGAATAATTCATTTAAAGTCATTAGTACCATTTAGAAGTATAGTTCAAGAGGTAAAATCTGAAATTTCAATTCAGTTGTTGAAAGCAATAGTAGATACATTATTTTTATACAAATGGCTATGTGCAGAAAACAGTCTTCCTCTGAATAAACTGGCTGTATTCATGGTTTGAGAGAATCTGTTACTTTGCAATTGATTTTGACATAGCTAGTATTTGAACTTTAAGCACTGAGATGTCAGGATTTTTCCTGATGGCACATATGAATCACTCAGGGCTGATGTAAAATATGCAAATACTCTTACCAATTATTCCCTTTGCATTAAAGAAACATTCTTCAAGGCAGACCTCATGACAGGGTCCAGCTTTGACCTTAAGAGAAGACTACATTTTCATAAAATACAGGGACTGGGGCAAATTGGACACCTTGTAAAGAAGATCATTAACCAAATGGCTGATACAGTACATTACAATAGGACTCGCTAGGCACTGGTGGGGAGAGCTGGAAGTTTGATAGTGCAACATGTTACACATAATTAAATATGGATCCTTCCTAATCAATAGTGGGGGCATAATTACTTTCCTCAAGGTTAGTTAGGCAAGGTTTTTTGAGGGGACAGAAACCAGAGAAAAGGGAATCAAGAAGATGAACTTAAAGAATCACGCGTTTTAAACCTGAGGAGGCTATTAGGAGCTTTGGCACACTTGAGAAAGCAGACTGCAATTTTATCAGTAGTCTCATTAGGGAACTATTAGACAAGGTCAGGGAAGCCTGTGAGGACTGATGGATACATTTGAGCAATACCTCCCGCTTCACCAAGTTGCACAAGAATAGCTGCCAAATTTTTGTGTCTTTGAACAAAAATATCCTACATGAGCATGTCCTTAAGCAATCGCCCAATTATGCCTTTTAAATGTTGTCATTTCTCTATGGAAACCATCAGTGATGAATGAATGCACATTTTCAACAGTGATGAGCCAAAACTGTTCCAATCTCTGACTGTAAACCATGAAGGAAAGAAATATGTACTTATGTATATGCAGGTGTTTATAAATGTACCTTCCCCAAACCACACACAGGAGGGTGGGAAAATGAAGAGAAAGAGCATACTGGCTTAGTACCACCAAATGTGTGGCCCAGTTAGCATTCTTATGAATGTTGCAAAATATTATATCTTGCTCACTTTCTTCCTTTTCTCCTCCATTCCCGAATATTTATGGAGCACTTTCTATGAGCCAAACATTGAATATAGGAGATCAACACTTAATTTTAAAGGTGTAAATGATTATGATGTTGATAAGGCCAGTTATGAGAGTCTTCCAAGTGTCCTGAGATGACCAAAAAGGCTCCATGTCCGACAACAGAGTCCCTTAATCATAGAAGGCTGCAAGTCTATCTACAGAGTCTTTCGATAGAGCAAGTGGAGTGATTTTGAATTTATTTCAGGAATAAACAATGTGAATTTGTGTTTATAGAATTTTCTTAGACTTTTTTCAGGAGATAGCATTCTAAACATAGTTTCCAACATTCTAACAAATAAGTCTTTTAAAGCATTCGCTTTTCTTACTTTTATTTCTAGAACTTTAATTTGTTCCTTTAAGTGACATAGGAAAATAATTTCTTGTCTTTATATGAACAAATATATCATACATAATAAGTGTGAAGTGGCTAAATTTTGATCTGAAATGATATGCTTAAAAAATCTTGGGAATTACAGAAATTCTGAGAAATAAAAATCTCTTGGATATTACTTATGGTAATTAGGCTTGGGGATTAGAAACTAGATGCCCTAGAAAAACCCATGCATGCCAGAGGTTAAGAAATAAACTCAAATAGCACCTGTGGCTCAGTGGGTAGGGTGTCGGCCCCATATACTGAGGGTGATGGATTTGAACCCAGCCCCAGCCAAACTGCAACAACAACAAAAATTAGCCAGGCATTGTGGTGGGCATCTGTAGTCCCAGCTACTGTGGAGGCTGAGGCCAGAGAAAAAAACTCCAAGAAAATTCAGAGTTGTTAGTTTTCTCTAGAGTAAGAGAAACACACACAGTTTTATTATGAAGAACTATCAATTTTTGTGGATTCCCTTACCTCTACTCCTTTAAATATTGCTTCATTGTAGTTTTTTTCAGTTAAGTCAAATGAGTAGACATCTTTTTCCTACAAGACCCTGGCTAAGACACTCTCAGGTACAGAGAATATACAGTTATTCATTTTTGTCTCACCCAGGCCTAATACTGAGGTAGGTATTTATATATATATATATATATAACAACAATGAATACACACACACACACACACACAGATATATATAGTTTCTGCCTCTGGTTTCTGGCACAGAGCTCCTAAAACTCTTGTAATTTCTTGAACGATGAGCGATGCTAGGGTCATCTTCTCTTTTAATATTTCATCTTGGATCTCTGTTCCAGGGAAGAACATAATTCCTTAGAATTTCCTGGGTATCGGGGACATCTTTTGTTCTAACAAGACAACTCTTGGTAGGCCCTGGGATGGGAGCTGGTCACCAGAAAGATTAGGCCATGATTAGAATCTTGGAACTTTCAGCTCTGCCTCCATCCTCCAGAAAGGAGAAAGACTGCAGACACTGAGTGAAGAAGCAGTGAGAGCCTGTGTGATGGAGCCTCCCCCAAAGCCCCAGAGCTGTGGGGCCCAGAGAACTTGCATCTGCTGAGCACATGAGAGGCATGAAAGTTGGTGTTCCCAGAGGAAACATGAAAGCTCCTGGTCCCTTCCTACACAGCTTTCCCTCTGCATCTCTTCCATTTAGCTACCTATCCGTATCCTTTGTGATATCCTACATAATAAATAGGAAACAGTAAGTAAGATGCTGCCCTGAGTTCTGTGAGCCTCCCTCATAAATCAATGTAACCGAAGGAATAGATCATGGAAATCTATTTATGGCTGGTTGTTCAGAAGCACAGACCAAAATCTGAGGCTCATAATTGGTCCCTAAAGTGGGGAGTGCCTAAATTGGGGGTCAGTCTCATGGCATGTGGGACTGAGTCCTAACCTGGAAGATCTGACACTATCTCCAGGTAGACAGTGTCAGAATTGAATTGGATTATGAGATATCCAGCTAGTGTCCTCTGGAGATTTGATTATTGGTAGGGAGAAATCACGCATATTTTGGTGACCAGAGTGTTCTATGTTGTATTGAGTGTGAGAGTAGGAAAACACTTTGTTTTTTCTTAATGATTGATTAATTGATCGACCGAGACAGTGTCTCCTGTTGCCCAGGATAGAGTACAAAGGTGTCACAATAGCCTGCTGCAACCTCAGACTCCTGGGCTCAAGGAATGCTCTGCCCTCAACCTTCAAATAGCTGGGACTACAAGGGCCTACTCCCATGCTTGGCTAGTTTATTTTATTTTTTGTAGAGACAGGGTCTTTCTATGATGCTTAAACTGGTATTGAATTCCTGGGCCCAGGTGATACTCTTGCCATGGTCTCCCTAAGGTCTGGGATTATAGGCATAAGAGCTTGCACTTGGCTGATATGAATGCTTCTTGACAAATAATAACAACCACCACTTATGGAGCTTGAATTATCTACCAGGAACTGCTAGGTAGTTTAAAGTCATCATATTGACTCTAAACAGGTTTTATTTGCAAGAAAATGGAGACTGAAAGAGATTACTCAGTGAGGTGAAACAACTATGAAGTAACGGTGTAGAATTTGTACCTAGAACCATCTGTAACAATACTCCACCCTGTGTAACAAACTAGAACTCATTTATTTTCTTGATATTAGTTTTGAGGTGAGTCATGTATATAAAAAATTCCATCCTCTTCTGCACAACATACTCAATGTGTATGCAAGAGATTCTATCACAAGCCTCCTTTTGCCCCCACCTTGCTACACATCCTGGTATGTGAGTGACTCACCAGATTTGACACACTGTTCCAAATTGGCACCACTAATTTACTGAGCCCTCACAGGTAGTATCTGGAACCACATCACTAGTACTTTATACTTGCTTCACAAAAGGAATTTGTCGTATTTGGGGAGAAGCGAAACACATTATACCTACTTCCCTAGGGGTATGTTAGACTTAAATCACCACTAAAAATTTAATAAGTGATGTTAAAATGGAACTTGATGATCAGATTTAATCCCACCACTAAAATAGGAAAAAAAGTCAATGAGATTTTTTAAACTTGGCAAAATCTTTTTTGTCTTCCCTCCCAAAATTTGCCTCTTAAAAAGTGATAAATGATGAGACTTGGACTTCTGGTTTAATGTGGGGAAACTAGTATCATGACTCCAAAATACTTGCAGGCCCCTTCTACTGTTTATTATGTTTGTTTGTATCGCAGGAATAATCAGTGAGTGTTCAGAGTCCTAAAAGCTATTTCAGAGCTGGTGTTTCACGCGATGTAGTAGGATAGATGATCATGAGTTGAAATGGAATCAAATCATGCTGTTCACTGAAGCACTGTCTCACTTCTGAAGGGGCAACATGACAGTGGTATAGATAGGACCATACTGGGGTTTCTTCTGAGATGACAAAGGGCGTTAAA
The DNA here is from genome assembly GCA_963573935.1 of Arctocebus calabarensis. NCBI lineage: Eukaryota > Metazoa > Chordata > Mammalia > Primates > Lorisidae > Arctocebus > Arctocebus calabarensis. Next base: position 36,845 of record CAUYON010027561.1, read on the forward strand.
GGAGGGGGTTAAATGAACTAGCAATAAACTCTTCATTCTTTCCAGAAGGTGCTTAGCTACATTTCCACTCAGGTAGTAGGTTCAATATGTCCTGCAGGACACGAATGGCATCTATACAAGAAGCTACAAAAACAGTCGGGTTTGAGCCGAGGACCCCACAGCCCAGAAGCCCATTTGGTCCGAGGGCTCACTCACTGCGCCATTGGCCATGCTTTGCTCCATTTGTCACTTACCAGGCAGGATGAAGATGTGATGCACTATGATAAAAATGCCACTTCATCCCATGAACCTTGTTCTCAAAAACGTATAATCTCAGCATAAATGTGAGAAAAACATCAGACAAACCCAAATGGAGAATATTCTACAAAATACCTTACCAGTACTGTTCAAAACTGTCTAGGACCACAGATAGCAAGGAAAATGTAACCAACTGTCACACAGGCGAGGAGACAGAAGGACTAAACACAATGTGGTAGCCTGAAAAAAGTCCTGAAATAAGAAAAGGATATGAGGGAAAAATCGGTGCACTCCAAAAAAAAAAAAAATGCAACATGTAGGTGCTGAGTCTGTGCTTGTGTTGGCTCCTTCATTGAGGCAAATGTACCATAGTCATAGAAGATGCCAAGGGTAGGAAAAGCTGAGTAAGGGGTACACGGGAGCTCTCTTAGAGTGTTTTTGTAAAGAAACAACTCTAAAATAAATAAAAGAATTCAGAAAAAAATCAAGGGAAAGACTAGAGGTCTTTATAGTCCCAGCCAGCCTTTTGGCTTTGTTTGGTTGTTTAGTTGTTTTATACGTGGTAGGACTGAGTCAACTCTTTGCCAGTTTCCATTGGCCACCATACTCTAGTAGGAAAGACAAATGTTTATAGCGTGCAGTCAGTGCATTAGCACTGGGCACATTGTCCTCAATCATTACTTTAACCCTCAATCATTACTTATCCTTTGATTAAATAAGATTGTACATTGCTTTTCACCCTGGGTTAGGGTCCTAATTACATTGTCTGGTTTCTTATGTAATAAGTTGAACAGGTGAGAGGCTTTTGAAACATGGAAATGTTAATCCCTGAGAACCATTGATCCGTGAGGATCAATAACTAATGTAGCTTAGTCATCGGATGAATTAATTCATCCTGTGAAATGGTCTGTCAGTTTATCCTAAAGGAGGTTTGAGAAAAGTCCACGTGATCATAGCGATTGGGGGATACTCAGGAGCACATGAGTAGAAGGGAATTGGTATGAAAGAAAAGTAGGTGGATCAATGACATCGCATGAAGGTAATACAGTCAGCCTGAGAGTAAAGAAAGGGCATGCTGAGAAGAAAAGTCTGCCAGCATCTCCCCAGCACTGTCCATGGCTGCCTCAGGCTATCATAGCCTGACGTCATTAACTATTAGTTTCATTCAACTAACTCTCCTTGCTCTGATTAATTTTATTTCCCAGGTAGGTTTTTGTTTTTTCCTTACTGGAAAGAGAGTACTCTCAGGGCACTTTGCTAGTCGTAGCTCTTATGGTACATTTTTAAACTTGCATTCTAAGTTACTACTAGTTTTCTTGGGCATTTGGTGAACCTAGTTTTCTTATTCAAAAATATGTGTCAGACTTTTTCCTACCTCATACAAAAGTTTTGAACTGAAAAATTGTGATAAGATGCATGTCGTGTGCCCTTCCTTACAAAGCACTCATTAATTCTTGAGACCTACTTTTGTGGATACTATTTGTAATTATAATTGTGTTTGTTGCTGCTGCTGCTGCTGGTATGGAATCATGTTCCATTTCCATCCTGAATTTGAGCCATTCTGACAAAATGGAAATCCTTTAGTTGAAAACTTAGAGAATTAGATGATCAATCAAATAACCTCTGATGGGATGTACCTTTGCTTGGCCTAAGTAGCGAGCACATTTTCCTGGTATCTTCGTCGGGCTTTCTCTTTGCAGCGTCAGTATCTGAGGATCACGTACTCTTTAAACGCTGGTGCTAGCTGGTAATAGGTAGATAAGCACACTTGCTACGGATCTCTTAATTTATCCCCCAAATGAGGCAACTCTGGAGTGGAACATAGAACCAGCGGGTTTAGCAGCTGTGATTAATGATATGTCTGATTTAAATTTGAATAGAATTGTGTTTAATTGAAAATTTGGCCACTACATGAAAATTTCACTGCAAAGATTAGAAGGACATTGAAGAACTGCCAAGAATGTGAAAAGGCCACTTAGGTTAATATTTCATAAACCAGTCAGTATTTTATAAAGCAGAGTCCTAGAAAATATGTTCTGGGACTACTTTCATCAGAATCACCTGTAACATTTGTTAAATTGCAGATCCCTTGGCTTCAAAGAACTTCTGTATCCAAATATCCTTAGGAGGTATCTGCAGCTGTAGCAAGGTTCAGAGGTAATTCTTATACACTCTACAGTGTGAAAACCTGGTTATGCTTTATAAATCAAGAGAGAACATTGGTTTGTTACAAATGTGCTGGCAGGTTTTATTCACATCGGTCACTCATTTCTAGGAAGTCTTGAATGTAAAACTTCCTAGGTTAAAAGGAAGAAAATATATGTGTAATATGATGTTAAAATATTAATATTATGCCTGTTTATCAACATTTAAAGTACAATATTTTTAGAGTATTTTTAGAATGTTTTATAAACTAAAAATTGTACTATGCATTTTATTTTGAAAAATTTTTTTGTACTATACATTTTAAATAACTAGCGTTTTAATTAAAAAGGCTTTTGGTGAAACTTATTAAATATAGAGTATCAATGTCTTCATATAGTGATCAAGAAAATGCCTCATGAAGGCTATCTCTAACAGCACGATCAAAATATTTCTGATTGTATATGAAGCACATTCTGCCCTATGATTGCACCAATGTACACAATTATGATTTAATAAAATTGTTTTAAAAAAAGGCTTTTGGATATAGAAAGTTTACTCAATTTTCATATAAATAGCTCAACAAAGTGTCTTGTACCAGATGCACAGAAATTCAATCAAGGCCAATTTCTCTATTTTATATTTCAGAATCCTATGTTTGAGGTTTTCTTTCAATAAACATAATATTGAGCACATACTAGACTCAAGCTCTAGCAAGTTTACTCTTACTGGTAGTTAATTTGCTTCAATTAGTTTTCCAAGGAAGGTAGCAGGCAGATTTGCTTTGTGCATTATTCAGTATTTGCAGTCCTTGAACTATTTCCATGAATCTTCATATGTGTTCGTGTTTTCAGCTTCCACAACAGCTATCCTAAGGAAAGATGCACCAGAGTAGATTATTTGCCATTAAATGTCTGTTCTAACGCCAATTCAATGGAATCCATCTCAACATTAAGCCACTGAAAAAAATCATAAAAATGTTTTTTTCTAAGTCACACTAAAAAGAGAGTTTTGAGTCAGAGAAACCACATTGTACCACTTAATACCTGTATGTCCTTGAATACAGTCCCTGAGCTTTCTGAGCCTCAGACTGCATGCTTATAAAATGGGTTGATTGAATAGATAGTATTGGTGAAATGCCTGGCACATTGCTAAACCAAGTATTTGTAAAATCCTTGGCATATTGCTTTAGACAAAGGATAAAGGAAGGAACTGAGAGAAGAGTGGATCATTGATAGGAGGGGCAGACTGCAATTTCGGGGGCTTTGCTTTATATACACAATGCTGAACTCTTCACTGCGGGCATGGGGCATCCAGTCTCTAGGTGAGTACTGAGAACTTTCCATTATGAAAAAGAAGAAAAGGATAAAAGTTGTTTCGTGACACAGTTAGAACTCTTAGTAATTTCAAGAGTTTTGAATTATAAAGTGAATGAGAATGATATTTACTTTAGGAAAAATTTCCATTGTACCATGGTTGAATGAATTTAGAATACTTCACAAAGGTAGTATGCTGTGAGAAATAGCCTTGGATGCAGCTGACCTTACATTTCTTGTGTTACTTTTTTATTCTTTGACTACATTTCCTGTCTCCTCTTTCACACATAATGAGTAGAAGTTGCGTCTACATTTTATATTCTTGTACACATTATTATTTCTTATTAACATTTTTATTTTCACCAAAAGAGAGTAAATGCCATTTTCCAAGAAGCAGAGGAAGAACTAAAGATTTTTAAGTGATATAAATTTTTATAGTTATTAGAATCATTACTGTGCTTTCTCAAAAAGTCACCTTTTAAGGGAAAGGGCCTAAAAACCTTTTCCTGATACATAGTAACCTCAGTTACCTATTAAATGTGTTAGAATAACCTATAATAATATTACAATATAAAAAAAGTATAGGAGAAACGTAACGTTTTCACAACATTGATCTGATGCTGTTTTAAGTAACAGGATTTTGTTCTTTTTATAGTACTTTTTAAGTGATGTGTGTACCCTCTTCAGGTTCAAATTAAAAGTGACCAAAGAAGCCACGTAGAGGAGGTAGGCAGCTTTTGGAAAAAGTTTTGATGTATCAGAAATGGGAAGATAGACATTTGATAATTAGCACAATCATAAATTAGAATGCAAAATCATTTTTAGTGTAGGAAAACTCATTGACTTGTAATGAAATATAAACCCAGAATGTTAGATAAAGTGAGAATAGAGCAAAAAACTGGACCTAGGGAACTCTGAGAAAGAATAAAAATATTCTGGGAAAGCTCTAAGAAAAGTTATAAGCACAGAGATTTGGATTGGAAGATTTTTGTTCGTTTTTATTTTGCTTTCTAGTTTTTCCGTTTTGTTCTTATTACATGTTTTTATGCAAATTTTGCTACCATTTTTATTTTATTAAAATATATTTCATAATGAGTTATTACATTAAAGGAAAATTTAAAGCTGTTATTTTATATGGCTAGGAGAAATGTCCTATATGTTGCACTGAAAAATATTCTCAACATTCTTTCTATAATGTCTGGGAGTGAATACTACTTCAAAGTTATTGCAAATTAGATAAGCAAAAATCACCTCTTCCTATGTATGCTTACTAATGAGATATCAAGTATTTATTTGAAATTTGAACTCTATTAATTATTTCTGAACAATGCCCATTTTAAAATTTGACAATTAGCATATATCTCTATGCCTTCTATTGAAGGACAAATTAGTTGCAAATATTTTCCTGAGTTTGTCATTTGCCATGTAAAGTGATTTTCATAATTTTAATTGAATCTTTGGATGCTTGCTTCTCCATTCTTGTGATGCTTTACTAAGAACAATGTGTTCCACCTCCATCCAGGTTAATACAAATGATGTACATTCTCCATCTTTTTTAATCACTGAATAGTATTCCATGGTATACATATACCACAGCTTGTTAATTCTTTCCTGGGTTGGTGGGCATTTAGGCTGTTTCCACATTTTGGCGATTATAAATTGAGCTACAATAAACAATCTGGTGCATATGTCCTTATGATAAAAGGATTATTTTTCTTCTGGGTAGATACCTAGTAATGAGATTGTGAGATCAAATGGGAGGTTTCATTTGAGTTCTTTGAGGAATCTCCATACTTCCTTCCAAAAAGGTTATATAGTTTGCAGTCCCACCAGCAGTGTAAAAGTATTCCTTTCTCTCCACATCCACACCAGCATCTATAGCTTTGAGACTTAGTGATGTGGGCTGTTGGAGGTGAGGCAATATCTCAGGGTGGTTTTGATTTGCATTTTTCTGATGATCAGAGATGATGAACATTTTTTCAAATGTTTGTTAGCCATTCATCTGTCTTCACCACAGAAAGTTCTCTTCATATCTCTTGCCCAGAGATATATGGGATTGTTTACTCTTTTTCTGTTGATTAACTTGAGTTGTCTGTAGATTCTAGTTATCAACTATTTGTTAGATTGATACCCTGCAAATAGCTTTTCCCATTCTGAAGGTTGTCTTTTTGCTTTACTTGTTGTGTCCTTAACTGTACAGAAGCTTTTCAGCTTAATTAAGTCCTGCTTGTTAATTTTTGTTGTTGTTGTGATGACTTTGAAGTCATTATCAGAAAATCTTTCCCGAGTCCAACATCATCAAGAGTTTTCCCCACACTGTCTTCTAAGATTTTTATTGTTTTGTGTCTTGGATTTAAGTCTCTTATCCATCTTGAGTCAATTTTTGTAAGGGGTGAAAAGTGTGGGTTGAGTTTCAGTCTTTTACATGTGTTTGTCCAGTTCTCCCAGGAAATATAATATTTTATTCCTCAAATAATACTAATAAACTTTGAATAGGATTCCTTTCCCCACTGTCTGTTTGTGTTTGGTTTATCAAAGATCAGATGCAAGTAGAGACTGGTTTCATCCCTTGATTTTCTATTCTGTTCCATATGTCTATGTCTCTATTTTTGTCCCAATACCATGCTGTTTTGATTACTTTGAACTGGTAATATAGCTGAAGTCTGGTAGTGTAATGCCTCCAAATTTGTTTTTTAATTGTAATATAGCCTGAAGTCTGGTAGGGTGATGCCTCCAACTTTTGTTTTTCATTACTAAGAATAACCTTAGCTATACAGTTTTTTTCTCATTCGATACAAAATGAAGTAATATTTTTTCCAGTTCTTCAAAATATATTGGTATTTTAGGGGGATTGCATTTAATCTGAAGATTTGTTTGGATAGAATAGACATTTTGACAATGGTATGTTCTTCCATTTGTTAGTGTTTTCTGCAATTTCTTTTCTTAGGATTTCATAATTCTTTTTGAAAAGATCTTTCACCTGTTTTGTTAGGTATATTGTTAAGTATTTTATTTTCTTTGAAGCTACTGTGAAGGGAATTGTGTCCTTGATTGGCTTCTCAACTTTGCTGTTATTGGCATTTACAAAGGGTACTGATTTGTGGATATTGATTTTATACCTGGAGACATTACTGTATTTCCTGATGACTTCTAGGAGTTCTGTGGTTGAGTCTCTGGGGTTTTCTAAGTATAAGATCATATCATCTAAGTATAAAGAGGGAGAGTTTGACCTCCTCTGCTCCCCTTTGGATGCCCTTTATATTTAACTTGTTCTTTTGAAAAAGAAGCAAAACATCAGAATGTAAGTTTTACTATGATATGAATTTGCCCATCCTTATACTGTCATAGATCTCTAACTCCTAGCATGTGCCTAGGAGATGCTCATTAAATATTTTTATATGGATAATTGCAGGTGTAACATCTTTGGTTATAAATCATTCTAGCAAAATAAAATTCTAGAGACAATAAACTATTAGTTGTCTTATCTTTTATCTCTTTAATTCCACTCTCAGAAGCTTTAAATTACACCATTAACATTTTAAAATAAGTTACTATGTTTTAATTCATGTCTGTATAGTTGAGAAAGCTTATTACAGTGGCTTTCATACATATTTATAGAACTAAATTCAGTGCAGAGAAAAAATCTAACTAAATAGAAATATAATATTTTATTCCTCAAATCATTATTTTTATTATAATTCTAATAATCTATTGACTGCCTATTTACTGCTAATCACAGAATCTTCTATAATTTATAAGTCAATTTTTTTAGAAGCAAACAATACTAATAAACTTTGCCTATCTCAGACAAAACGGAAATTTTCTGTAAGTGCAGCTGGGCATATAATATAAATGAACTTGGAGCTATAGGACTGGGACCAAAAGATAATCATTCACCAAGGCTGCTCAAGAACTAATGTGTAAATAATAAAATTTTGATCAGGATGATGTTACAACACCTGAGGAACATCATTGCTGATATGCTCAGATAGATTCTAACTTTGTCTTTGTTTCACTGTCAATAAACCAAAATTCAAATATGCGAATACAAACATCTGATTGATCAAACCTAAGTCACATCTTTTACCTTGAATTTTGGAGGATCAGAAAAGCAGAACTTGCCTCAGTCCCTTTTAGCTTTCATAGTGGTCTGTGCATGACTGTGTATATTTGATTATTTAATAATCTAGGCAGGGTTTATGGAAACTGGACAGGAAAAAAAGGCAAATAATTACAGAAATAGAGATGTTGAACAAAACAAATATAAATTTTTCTTTCTTGTAGCTTATCATCTGAAAGAAGGAAAAACTATTACAGAAATAAATACAATATGAAAACTGTGATACCTAAAATTAAAGAACGTGGTATATAATTTATATACATAAATACATTTTATATATAATATGTCAGGATATTTTTCCATTACAAGTGTTAGACATATAGCTCATCTAGATCACACTAGCTCACAACATAAAAGGAATTATTAGCTAACTTACCTAAAACACCCCAGGTTAGCTCTGGTTTCACATGTGACAAGATCTAATGTGAAGCAGTGATTATGTCTTGGTTCTTCTGTCTCTGCTCTATTTGTACGTTGTAATTCCTCTAGTGGTGGGTTCATTTTCAGGCAGACACCTTCCCATGTGATGGGAAAGCTGATTCTATACATACAAACTCCAATGAAACAAAGTTTTACTCTTTGAAATCCCAGAAGAACCAATGCTGAAGATCTGAGATAAAAGATATAGAAAATGAATGATGCAGAGTGATCTGTACACATTCCTATCAGTGATAATTATAAAAGTCAATGAAAAAAAACTATATGGCAAATTCTTGTCACTAAAAAGACATTGAAAAAATATCAGACTCTATATTCAAAGGGCTTATTAAGGCTGAATATGTAGAGCTGGGACTTTCAGAATATCTGTACGAGGAAGGCTGCAAATCCGCTTTCAAAAAAAGCAAAAGCAAAAACAAAACAAAACAGTGACTACATCTTCAAAAAACTTCTGTGAATTGTCCAAATTTATAAAAAAGTTAGGGAAGTATTTATTCAAGGTAAATGAATCATCATAAATACTGAATAGTGTCTTGGCATTGTGACCTGGTGCTATTAACATCCCCTTTGAACTTGTGGAATTCTGGTTCTACTATGGCAGGGCAGGTTGTGTAGATAAGTACCCTCCCCTGAAAAGATGACTTTGTTTGGAGCAGAACATGGAAAAACTAACTGTTAAAAGCATGGTCAAAATCAATTTTGACCTTGGTGGCACAAATTTGGGAAGGCTGACATTGCAATTACTCTGAGATAATGATACTGCTAGTGGTGTGCAATAGATCAGCAGATAATCTAGAAACTTAACAGGAAAATGCAGAAAATAAGTCAACTATAAAGAAACTTGCTATTCTCCCATATATTCCTGGTTGGAAGTTCTGCGTACATTTCTGGAAGAGAATAGACAGGATGACTATGTAATTGTCCTGGAATAGACAAAGGCCTGGGTACTCACAGAAAGCCAAAGCTTGAGCATACTAAGCAGACCAAACTTTGTATACATTCTCCAAACTCCACACACATTCATCACAAAAATGTGGAAGGTATAATAGCTTAAATTATTTAAGCACAATCTCTGACTAATCACTGACTAAACAATTAGCAATGCTTGCCTACAGGTGACTTTGAGAAATCCAAGTTTAAAGATAAAAACAAGATTAACAACAACAACTAAAAGCTTCAGAGAGATATCAATAGCTGTACACTACAGAAGGGACAAACTATTGAATTAGCACGTGGGCAAAAAGCAAATGACTAAATAAACAAATAGATCTATAACAGTTCCTAAAGGGAGATCAGAGTCATATAACCTAAAATAACCCTTTTTTTTCTTACTTATTAAACAGGCAAAGTCACAGAAAACTCTAACTCATACATAGGAAAAAACAAGTCAATATAAATTGTCTCTTGGGAAACATATATTTTGCTGTTAGCACACGAAAATGTGAAGAACTATCATAAGTATGTTCAGTGGAGTAAAAGAATTCTGTTTGTAGAATTAAAGAAAATTGTTACAACAATTACTCATTTGACTGGGATGTAAATTCTGGTGTTGAAAGTCTAAGAACTTAAATTTAAAAAGTCATTAGAAGGACTCCTCAGCAGACTGAAGCCAGCAAAAGAAAAAAAAATAGAAAATTTGAAGATAGACCAATAGAGGTTATTAAATATGAATAATATTTTAAAAATATAAATAATATTTTAAAAACAGAGCCTCAGAGACATTTGGAAATCACTAAGTATACCAACACACATGTGATGGGAGTTTCAGACTGAGAGGAGAAAAAGAAAGGGGCACAAAAACACTGAAAGAAATGTTGGCAGAAATATGCCAAATTGATGAAAAAATTAACACATCCAAAAAGGTCAACAAACCCTATGTAGAAGAATCAAAAAGAAATTCAAATGTAAACATGCCATTGTCAACATGAGAAAGCACAACACAAAGAGAAAAATCTTGAAATCATCAAAGTAAAAGTAACTTATTATATTCAAAGGAATCACGATAAGATAACCTATGAATTTTCATCAGAAAAAGGAAAAGATAGAAAGTAGTGGAATGATATTTTCAAAGAACTGAATGATAAAAGTAGCTGCCAACTAAGAATTCTATCTCTAGCAAAGCAATCCTTTAAAGAACATATTCTTCTTAGTGAAGTGTCGCAAGAATGAAAAAAAAAAACTGAAAACATTTTCAAATAAACAAAATGAGAATTGTTGTTAGCAGCCCTGCTTTTCAAGAAATTCAAAATGAAGTTGTCCAGGTTAAAAAAAAAAAAGACTCCATATAATAACTACAATCCATGCAAATAAATAAATAATAACTGCTAAAGGCTTCTATGTTGATAATTACAAAATGTGGCATAATAGTTATCTTTCCTTCTGTTAACTGATTTAAAGGAAAGTTGCATAAAATAAGTTATAAAACTATTGTTGGGCTTAGAATACAAAAATGTATAATATATTTGAAAGAGGAAAAATGAATCTATATTACAGCAAAGTTTCTGCATTTTATTAGTGTATATTTTATTAGAATATGTTTTATGTAATTTTAGGAGGCATTAAAAGAAAAATGGAGAAACTAATTATATAAGATATGTAGAAATCAAATAGCAAAGTGGTGGACATATATTCAATCATTTCAACTGTTGTATTAAATATACATGAATTAAACACTCGAATAGACTGTCATTATGGAGGAGAAAGAGCCAAGATAAAAATATATGCTGTATATAAGATAAATAATAAGATTATTAATAAGATAAATAATTTATATTCATAGACACAAATAGGCTGAACTAAAGAAGAGAAAATGACAAGCCTTTGAAATAGTAACTATATGTGAAAGTACTTATGCTAACGTCACACAAATAGACTTTAAGGACTCGTATACTTTTTAATTTATTTTTTTATTTCAGGGGTACACACATTTTGGTTACATAATTTGCATTGTACATTTTAAGTTTATATTATAAGTGTACCCTTCACCACTACCCCTACTAAATTTTCATTGTGTTTTATTTACATATGTGGACATAAACATATTTACATAAAGTGTTAGTTGACTAGTTCCAATTTAATGTTGAGTACATGTGACATTTGTTTTTCCATCTTTGCAATACTTCACTTAGAAGAATGGTCTTCAGTTTCATACAGATTGTTACAAAAGATACTAGATCACTATTTTCTTATGGCTCAGTAGTAGTCCATATACTACATTTTATTAATCCATTCATGTATTAATGGGTACTTCAGTCACTTCTACCTTTTTGTAATTGTAAACTGTGCTGCTATAAATGTACAAGTTCAAGAGTCTTTTTGATAAAATGACCTTTTTTCCTTTGGGTAGATGCCTAGGAGTGGGATTGTTGGATCAAAAGTCAGGTCTATTTTTAGTTCTTTCAGAGAAGAGTTTATGAAGAAAACTCCAATGGCAAGCTCAGTAACAACAAAGAGAAACAAATGGGATCTGATCAAATTAAAAAGATTCTGCATAGCCAAGGACACCACAATCAATAGAGTAAATAGACAACCTACAGAATGGGAGAAAATATTTGCATGCTGTATGTCTGATAAAGGGCTGCTAACTGGAATCTACCAAGAACTCAAGCAAATCCACAAGAAAAAAAAATCCCATTACAAACTGAGCAAAAGACATGAATAGTAACCTTTCAAATGAATATAGTCTAATGGCCAATAAACACATAAAAAAAAATGCTCAACATCTCCAATCATCAAGGAAATGTAAATAAAAACCCCAATGAAATACCCCTTAACTCCAGTAAGTATGGCTCATACCTAAAAATCTAAAGCAACAGATGCAGAAGAGAAAGGAATACTATTCACCATTGGCAAGAATAATATTGTTAAAGATAAAATGGTTATATGAAACATTTAACAACTATGAACACATACATATGTAAATATGAGCTTTAATATACATAAAACAAAAAGTAAAACAAATTTATCACGTGACCTAGCAATTCCACTGACATTTATCTACCCAAGAGAAAGGAAAGATATATCTATATAAAAATTGATATGCAAACATTTATTACAGCATTTTTAATTATAGCCTAAATGTTGAAAGAATTCAGTATTTCTCAGGTGGTGAACTGATAAACAAGTGTGCTATCTTCATAGAAAGAAATACTATTCAGCAAAAGGAAAAAAAAAAAGGGAATTGACTATTGACACCTGCAACCATGCAGGTGGATCTGAAATACATTATACTGATAAAATTAAGAGTCAATGGCTCACATATTTTGTGAATATGTTCATATGAACTGTCCTACAGGGCAAAACTATAGATATAGAGGGTTCAATGATTGACTGTTGAGGTTGGATATAGTATTAATTCCAAATAGGAAATAAGGCATCTTTCTTGAATTATGACAATATACTAAATTTTAATTGTGGTGTTGTGTCACTCTACATTTATATAAAAATTGCATTGTACGGTTAAAATAGGGGAATTTTATTGTATGTAAATTATACCTCAAGGATGTCATTAAGAATAAAACCCAGATAGCATATTCTACCTCAGATCATCAGTATAAGGTCTATGCAATTCCAATATTCAGTGATGTTTAAAAAAATGCTGCATGTGGATAATCTCTCTCTTATCCTGTTTTCTATTTCTGTACAATTTATAAACGCATACACACCATTTCCTGGCTTGGTGTTTTGCACTATCTGCTCTCAAACTCATCTATGTGTTTGAAATCAAATAGCTTTGAGATGGTGAAGACCCATAGCCTGTGAGTATTCCCTATGTTAAGGAATACAGATGAAGAATAAATTAATTTTTGTGGTATTTTATCATTGATATTCAGGAACTCTTATTACAATAGCTAGTCTAATTTCCCCTAACATGTTGCATTTGTTATTCTATAAGACATCTGTGTTATTCAAATCCCTACTATGATTGCTATTTATAGTTTATCTTTCCATTTTTTTTCTATAACCCACTTTCCTTTGTTTATTTATTCATGGTATACAAATCACCAAAAAAGAGAATATTTTTTGCTTGTTAGGGTAAGGGTTGTGAGATACCATTTTTCATTTTCTAATCTCTAGCCATGCCTGAGGAAATTATTTCCATCATTTATATTTCTCTTTAACAAATATGGACTATGATTTGGAACTATAAAGGAAATTACTGTTAAGAATTAGGAAAGAATATGACAAAAATCACAACCTAAAGAAGATTCTAGATAGAAGACAAGTTATTATGTGTTTGTGGGAAGACTCACCTAGAATGAAGCCAACTAACCAGAGACTCTAGATAGTGAGGTTCAGAGCAGTGATGCTAAGCAATTTAATGAGAATGTGGGAGGGGTTATAGGGAGAAATGGGAAAAATAATAATACTCACAATCAATATGAATTGATAACCTGAATATGGGCAGGCGTGAAGGAGCAGAAAGTTTATCAGATGAGAGGTTTTGGAGCAAAGCCCTAACCTGCCCATATTCAGGATGTATCAAAACTGGGTATTATGAACAATTTAGGTTGTGAGTCAATTCAGTGTCCCAAGTAACTGAATGTTTTTTGTACCATATTAATCTTCTGAGATTTTTTTTTTCATTTTGTGAGTCAATGAAGATGAACTCCTTCTGAATGATCATTTCCTGGTCATAATTGAAGCCTGATTTGTCTCTGAAAACACTGCCTCTCACTTTTCACCTACTACAGAGGCAGGGAAAAAGTTGGCAATTAGCTTGTTCTCCATGGATTTCCTAAATGTGTTCTCATCTAACTTCTCATAATATGTTTCAGTTAATCTCTGCTATTTAATTATATATCCTACTTTTTTTATTTTTTCAGTGCTGCTGTCTTTTTCCAGTTCTCTTGTCATTTTGCCATAAACTTGGAAGGTTTGGCCATTTGGAGACAGCTCATCCTAATCAATAGCCTACTGTTCCTTAAACTTTTAAAACTTTTAAACTCTAAAATCATCACATCTGTTAGTGTTTTGAAGAAAGATGGACAAAGACTTACAGATCTATGTTTTATATTGACTAAAGGAATCAAGACACAAAAATGCACACTCCATGATTCCATTTGGAGTACAAAAATGCACAGAACTAATCTTCGAAGTTAAATCAGGAAAGCAGATGAAGGGATCTGTGAGAATTTGGGATGTAGCAACATTCTTAACCTATACTTTTTTGTTGACAAGTATCAAGCAATAAGCCTACTGTTTGTACACTTTAATTCATGTATTGTGTATTTCAATAAAAAGTTTCAAAACACAAGAAGACCAAGGTTTAATCCTGGGTCTGTCCAGTATTGGTTTGGGGATAATGAACCAGTTAATTAATCTGACTTCAATTTCTTATGCCATTAAATAGTTCCAAATCCATACTGGTAAATATTCCCATTTCATGGGAAAATGCAATAATGTCGAGTAACTAGTTATGCTATCACTATCACATACTAGGAAATCAGTACATGATCTTACTTATTACAATTGTTGATTTAAAGAAACCATTTCATTAAAACTAACTCTGTGAGCAGAACTTGAACATTGTCATATTATGAAATCTTTCAGCTTTGAAATTCTAATATTTCACTAGGATAATAAACCTTTCTCTTAGATCTTTTATTTTGATGTTCCAGTGTTCCTATGAGTATAAGCACCACTGCCAAACTTCCTGAGCTCAAATCCAAGCTTAGCTGGCTCACTTTTGCATTTGCTTTTTTTTTCTATGTAGCCTAGATTCTAGGACTGATTTCTCATCTTTTAATTTCTTGTTACTTGTCCTTGAGCCACACCTATTCTAAAACAGGGTAGAAATTCTACTTTATTTAACTATGTGTCTCTGAAACACAAGGAAAGTTTAATTCTTAGAAGCTGCAGCACCTGTGGCTCAAAGGAGTAGGGCACCAGCCTCATATGCTGAAGGTGGCGGGTTCAAGCCCAGCTCCAGCCCAAAACTGCAAAAAAGAAAAAAAAATTTTGTTTTCATCAGAATCTAAAAAGGGGGGAAAGATCCTAATTTAAGCTACTATAATTAGTACCTCTGTAAAGAATCTAGGAATTGGGGAGAAGACCTGGGAAAGGGAGGGCCAGCAATTCAAGTCATAAAAATATTTCACAAATCAGGAGGGGTAATTTTCATTACTAGTAAAACAAGGACACCATGTCATATTTGACTGTAATCTAAAAAGTAAGGAAAGTTTAGAAATAAGGAACATAATTGTTATAGTTAAAGGCCTAGAGGCTTGGAACTGTCATATTTATGGTGTTATGTAATGTATATTTGATATATTTGAAATGTGATGAAACAAAAGAGAATTCTCTGATGAGTTGTAGGATACACGGCTTGGATGTCATAAGCCAGGCAACATAATGAAACAAACTTGAGCTTGCTTCAATTTCTCTCTCCTTGAACAGTTTTTTATCTGGTCTTCTGTAAACTCATCAGCTCATAAAAGCAAGGAACTGACTAGAAATCCATGAGATATTATGACTTTCTTATGGGAAAAATATTATGTTATTCTAATCCTCATATGATCTAGCAAAAGCATTAGTAGGTGCTTGATTAATATGTGCCGATGTCATAGGGCACAGTACCAGTTTTGAATTCTAACTCAAAACAGATTAGAATATGCACATGGCTAAACCTTCCATCCTGAGGGCTTCCATTTTAAGGAAGCATTTGTTGAGAATCAAAGAAGTCTTAGTACTACTTATGACTTTCTAAATAACCTTAAACTGTGAGCATAATAATCATATATATATATGCTTTTTACCATAGCCTGTGGTATCTTTTTAAAAGCTGTGATAAAATATTTATTACTGTCAATATTTATATATTAGTCCACAGGTTGAAAAATGATATCAGAGTCCACCTGCAAAGACTGATAAATTTCCATTATTAGACTTCTTAGTTCTAATCAATATATATGCCTATATGTTATCCCACTATCAATTTGCCTTGTTTTGTTTGTTTTATATTATCCATACCCTTACAGGACTTTTCAGAATAATTTTTTTTTTTTTAAGACAGGGTCTTGCTCTGTCACCCAGGCTGGAGGGCTGGTGTATATGGTGTTATCATAGCTCTCCATAATCTCCATTCATTCCTGGGCTCAAGTGATCCTCCTGCCTCAGCCTCCCAAACTGCTAGATTATAGCCACATGCCACCATTTTCTGATAATTTTTTTTTGTTTTTGTTGTTGTTGTAGTAGTTTTTGGCCAGGGCCAAGTTTGAACCCACCACCTCCAGCATATGAGGCTGCCGCCCTACTCCTTGAGCATAGGCACCACCCTGATAATTTATTTTTAATTTTTTTGGAGCAATAGCTGGTCTCAAACTCCTGGGCTCAAGCGATCCTCCTACCTTGACCTCCCAAAGTGCAGGGACTATATGTGTGAGCCACCATGCCCATACTCATTCTTAACTTTTCTATCATTTAGCATCTATAATGAGGAAAAAAATCACAACATATTTTATACTCTTTTAAAATATATGAACTATGATAGGGTGCTTAAAAAGAACTTATTTTATGAGTAAGAAATCACATTTTAACTTAATTTTGACGTATGTGTATTGTTCTCCATATAAATTTAGTCATTTTGAGGAAAACAGAAATTATACATCATTTTAAAAATCTCAATATTATTTGTATGTTTTTGGTCCTATGAAGACTCAATGGTCATAGCTAGCTGTTATTTAAATGAATAAATATTAATTATCTGAAGAGAATTTCAGTTTATGCGAAATTATAATCCCCAAACCCAGACAAGTATTTCATTAATTTCTGTCTTCCCTCTCACTCCTCTGTGCTAGGTATCCAGGATTTTCAATAAGCACAAGAAAAACAGGATAATTTCTAGTGATTTTCAAGGGGTGTTGTGATCATTGGATTTCTGAGAACATCGGCTCAATTGTAGCTCTGGGCACTTTTCTGTACTGGAGAAGTTAGTGGAAAAAGAAGGTGGAAAGAAAGGAAGATCACAAGAAATAGGTAAAAAAGACCTTACTGCTTTGTGGTCACAGAAGGAGGAAGGAAAAAAAGACACGTGAGCTGGCTTTGCTGTTTCATTGTGTGAAGTGGTCTGTACAATCCTGCCTGATAGCTACTCAGCCAACAAAAAGCTATCTCTTGTTTTCCAAGGCCTCAAAACACTCTTTGTGAAAAATATGGTACTGTAGTAAGTTGTCCCATTGTGCTTGCAGTAAACTTCAGAACAATTTACAAGCATTTCTTTCTTTGTTGAAAACCACCCGATGTCCATGGTTGGGGGTGGGGTAGAAATTACTTACTTTTTTAAGGACCTGTATTTCAAAACCAAAAGACTTAGGTAGACAATGTCAATTTCCATTTTATGTTTTTTTTTTAATTTTCTTTAGTATAGCTACTATATAGAAAACAAACTAGTGATGTTTCTTTGACAACTGACCCATCATAAACTGGATAAAAATACAAAGAACACAAAGATCATTTGCAGCTGATCTTGTTTGTTATATGACTGTGCTCTTTTTTACAGCTAAAAAAAATCAATGGACACATGGTAGCTAACAGCTATTGTGAAGCACAGTTGTTAAGTGACTCTCCTGAGCAGAGGCAAGTTCAGCACTTTTTCAACACACTTTGTGATCAATTCCTAACTCAAAGTCTCTGCTTTCCTGCTCCTGCAACTGATCATTCCACTAATGTGTTTTATGGAGACCTGTCCTTCATTTAGTTCATACTAAAGCCTAAATTTAGAGTGGTAAGATGCTTTAACAGTCCTTTTAGGCAAAGAGACTTCTTCTATTGACAAATTTAGTCCTTAGTAAACGAAATCTTCAAGTGGTATAATTTCTTTCCCAATGTAGAGACTATCATTTAGTTTTATACTTAAAGGCAGGACGCCTTCTGTTTATACTATCTTTGAACATTGATTTAATATTAAATATTTGAGGAGTTGGTACCAAACTTTCTGATGATGGAAAATACGTCAAAGGGAGAATGTTTTCCTCTCTAAAAGCAAAGGTATTTTAGTTCATGCATTTTATTTCGACTCTCTTACTCCACAATACAGAGTGCCTGATAGCAAGTAAAAACATTTGGTGTGTGTATTTGTTGTAAACGCACAGACCTTCAGTTGTATTTTGCATACAAAGTTACTTATTCATCCATCCAAATTCACGCACACATTTGTAACAGGGCATGCATAATCTAAGTCAGCTAAATTCAGATTGAAGCTGAGATTCTGGTATTATATAAAACATATGTAGATGTGTATCAAGCCCAAACTTGGAACTGGTAATTGTAAGTAAAATTCTCATCATCACAAAATATTCTGCCTTCAAAGGTTACATTTATCTACATGCTACAAGGGAATTTTGCCCTGTGAAGATACAGACTTGTAAAAAGATGAAGTTTGTCATTGAAGGTATTGTTCTGAATCTTCGAAGAAGAGAAAGAATGCTATTACAAGGTACAAATGTGTCTACACAAAACAAGAATGACTTCTTCCAGCATTTTGCACAAGACATTCCAAGTTGTGATCAACTTATTTTAAAAATTAATTTTAATTAATAAGCATACCAGGAGGAAGAAATTAAAGTATTAGCAACAAGTTACTAAAATTTGAGAACAGTTAGGGACTTCAGCGTCTGTGACATAAAAGCTCATTAAAAATACCAAATAATTTGTTGGTAGAGAAGGTGACACATGACCTGGTTGGGTAATTCTTCTCTGTTCACAAAGGTAGAAGATATTTGTTAATGCTGATTCACCTGTGCTTAGTAACTTTTATAATTATTGCATTTAAGTCCCATGACTTTTACTAGTCATAAAATGGCTTACAAGTGGATAAACATTATCTTTAGATTAAAAAAAAAATTTAGTGAGGGATTCAATATAAGGGCTCTGTCCAAATTAAGCTAGACCAAGGCATGAAAAAGTGGAATAATAATCTAATACTCATGGTATACATAATATAAAGTTTCTTTGAATATAAAATAATGTAATACTATATCCTAGGGATACCACTTATTTAGAAACACAACTATTCTGTCTTATTGTCCTCTGGGCAGAGAATTTTTAACCAGTGCCATAATCATACTGATAAATTTGTTCAAATGAAAAAGTATTTTGAGGACTTACTTGGTTTTTCCTGTAATGCCATGTTTGGTTGTCATGTATGTCCTAAGGCCTTTTTAAAAAATTTATTTATTTTTAATTATTATGCGTATATAATAGTTGGAGGTATTTACAGGTTATTTGTGATATTTTTTTTACACACAATGCGTATTAATCAAATTAAGGTAATTAGAGTACTCATCACCTCAAGCATTTCTATTTCTTTGCATTAAGAACAACACAATTCTACTTTTAGTTATTTTAAAGTGTTTCATTAGAGTTGATGACAGTCACTTTGTTGTGCTGTCATATGTTGTTCATTTACTTCAGCTCTTATTCCCTCTTTTACAGAATTCAAGTGTAATTTTATATTGATCAATTTTTTACATACTAAACTTTTTAATTTAATCTGTGCTAAGATACTGTGGCTTAGGTATGATTACCAGCATTTCACAGATGAGGAAACTTAGGTTCTAAAATTGAAGCTCTTCACTCAAGATCACAAAACTAAGATTTGCTAGAGTGAAGGCTTGAGGCCAGAAACCAAAGCTGTGGAGCTCCCATTACAAGTACTGAGAGAAAGAATAGTATAAAAATGAATTGGAAGAGAATTGAAACTTTTTTTATTATTTTTTTGCATCCTATAAATAAAACATGATTAAGATAGTAGCAAAGGAGCTCTTTTCTTTCTTTCTTTCTTTTTTTTTTTTTTTAGGCTTCCATTAATCCTATCAATAGGAGTTTTTGCTTAGAACTGAACTAAATAGATAACATTTAGCTATAAAAGGAAGACCAGTTTTTCGACCCCAAAGAATTTCATATATTCAATGCTGTTATCAAAAGGATTTCTTTACAGAAGAGAACAATGGGAAAGGCACAGAGGGACAATATTCTCATGTCTAGAGCCCACTGGGAGCTTCAGAAATACAAACCAATGACTTCAAGTGTAAGATAATTCTTCTCATTCTTCACTTGGCTCCATGTTTACATATCTCGTTGTATGAGCACCAAATTCTCATAGAGGAGAATCTGTATGGACATTAAAAAGATGTAACTAGGACAGGAATATAATCACATGTTCATCCTACTGCTGAGCATGCACAGGGCTTTTTCTCTAAAGGAAAGCGTATTTATTGCATAACATCAATATCAGAGTGGATGTTATTGCATAACATCAACATCAATAGAAATGGCTTCTAGTTTGGATTTAGTAACAATGTCTTAATTTTGCTTTGCATTATTTATTTATTTATTTTTGAGACAGAGTCTCATTCTGTCACCCTGGGTAAAGTGCTGTGGTGTTATAGCTCATGGCCTGAGTAGCTGGGACTACAGGCACCGACCACAACACTGGGGTAGTTTTTCTATTTTTACTAGAGATGGGGTCTTGCTTTTCTCAGACTGATTTCAAACTCCTGAGCTCAAGTAATTCACCCACCTCATCCTCCCAAAGTGCTAGGATTACAGGCACTGAGGCTCTCCACCAGCCTGCTTTGCAATTTATAATTTACAAAGTGTTCTTATGTATATTATCTCACTTGGATTTTTTCCTTTTTTATAAAATTATAATTGTGTTCATTGGTGCAATCATGGGGCACAATGTGCTGACTTCATATACAATCTGAAATATTTTTATCAAACTGTTTAACATAGCCTTCATGGCCTTTTAATCACTATATGAAGACATTTATATTCTACATTTAGTAATTTTCACCTGTACCCTTCTAAGATGCACTGTAGGTGTGATCCCACCAATCACCCTCCCTCTACCTGTCCTCCTCCCTCCACTCCCCTCCCTTGCCCCTTTCCCCATATTCTTGTGCTATAATTAGGTTTTAGCCTTCACATGAAAGCTATAAATTAGCTTCATAGTAGGGCTGAGTACATTGGATATTTTTTCTTCCATTCATGAGATACTTTGCTAAGAAGAATATGTTCCAGCTTCATCCATGTAAACATGAAAGAGGTAAAGTCTCCATCTTTCTTTAAGGCTGCATAGTATTCCATGGTGTACATGTACCACAATTTATCAATCTATTCATGGGTAGATGAATGGGCTTCTTCCACAACTTAGCAATTATGAATTGGGCTGCAATATTATAGGTGGCAGCTTTTCTATTTTATAGAACAAGACAGTGAGGTTCAGTGGTGTTTAAAGCTTTGCCAGGCATTTTTCTGTAGTGGTGGAATTCATGAGTTTTGGAAGGAAAAAATGTAAGCAAAATTTTACTTTATACAGTAAGTTCTCACTTAATATCCTCAATAAGGTCTTGAAAACTGTGACTTTAAGCAAAATGCATTATAAGGCAACTAATTTTACCATAGGCTAATAGATATAAACAAAAGGGAACTACTTATAGCACATTTCTTTACACAAACATCACCAGACTTCTAAATTATGACCCAAAACATTTCTAGTATTAAACATTGAAATAAATGTAAGTCACAGGTACATTTAAGAAAGATTAATAGAAACAAGTAAGACAATTGTTTACTGACTTCTTCCAGTTCAGGGTGGTCAGAGCCTATTCCAGCAGCTCAGGGCAGAAGTGGGAACCAATCTCAGCCAGAAGCTCCCCCATCTAGCACCACGCAGACCCATACTCATTCAGACTGGGACTGCTACAGACATCCCAACTAACCTACTGGGCTCATCTTTGAGGAATGGGAGGAAATCAGAATTCCCACAGAAAACCCATGCAGACTTGGGAGAACATGAAAACTCCACATAAACAGTGGCCCCGACATAAAATTGATTTCTTTTTTTCATTAATGTTGCAACAAAGTGAGGTTGAACAACATCTTCAAGGATCTTCTGTAATTCTAAATCAATCTAGAAATGGCATGATTCTTAATGAGATTCTTCTGTAGTGATCTGTGTAGTCAGTGAAAGTTAATATTCATTCATTCTTAGATGTAATTGTTCAACAGAATGTATTGAGACTCTTATATACCAGGTGCAGTGTTAAGCAGAGTAGGTATAAGGAAGGAGGAAGAAAATTCTTTGAGATAGGTAATGCAGATAAATATCTTACAAGTAAAAATCTGAGAAATAACTGGGATGAGTTTATTTAACACTTAGAATGGAAGGTTGTGACAAAAAATTACATATTATTTAATAAAAGGGAATAAAGACTTTACCTCAAAAAATAGAGGAGAACCACAATATGCTAAAGCTTAATTGTTGTGTTTGAAAGGCATGGGAAGAATGCTGCTTCCTTATCCCTTTCCTTCTACCAGAATTTTCTTTGGGCACCATGCTAAGAGCTGTAGGGCAGATGCCTGCGGGCCACCCACGCTGGATGCTGCGTGTGTGTTTTTACATCTTTCTTTAATATCCTTATTGGTGAGGGCTCAGGTCAGTCATTTTTCAACAAAATTAGTAGCTATAAGAGGAGGGGAATAACTAGTTTAAGTTTTAAACTCTTCTCTGCACTTGTTGGACTTGGCTGGCAATTTCTCCATTCAATCCATGTAAGAAAATCATGACTGATGCAGAGTTTTTCATTTAATATACGTCAGTGGTGGGAAAATATTGTCCTCAGATGACTAGTTATAAATGACTAGAAATAAACAAAAGTCAATGAAGAAATTAAGGATTTATTAGGTCACAACATTTTATTCATTTGCTTTACTCTCTTTCTTTATGTCTGTGCCATAGTCACTTACGCCTTAAATAATCAAGACCTCTTCTATATATCTTTCTCTCTCCAAAGTAGCCTCCCAACCACAATTCCTACCTGCAGGTGTCCAGTGAGTATAAATCCTACCCCATCCAGAGTTCTCAAATGTGTATCTCTTTGTGACTACTCTTTTCCTATCTCTACTACCTCTCATTTATTGAGCGCATATTATATCCCAAATGTAGGGCTAAACATTTTATAGTCAGTATCACATGTAATATTCTTAATATCTCTTTGAAGTAGGTCAGATCACATGAGGACACTAAAGCTTTTGGTCTTTCATAAGGTCTCAGAGACCTGATGGTCAATAAATTGCACTACAATTGAATAAGAATCCATCTGTATCTAAAGATCTAAACTGTTGATTTTCCCCCAATATCTTAGCTCCTTTCTCTGTAATAATGGAAGTTTCATATAACTATATCAACTGCTTTCTTTTCTGCAAGGAGAGGTCATGTGACGAGGTTACACTTGATGGAAATGGTGTTGCAAAAACTGGACCAGCAATGGGAAAGAAAGTGCTCTCCTCTGCTGCTTTCTCCTTTGTCATTGGCTGGCATTTGGTTACAAGGGACAGAACCATTCCAGGCTGCTGAGTCCTCAGGATCAAAATGGAATATTCAGAAGGCAGAGAAATGAGTCCAAAGACAGTTAGGTTCTTAGCACCCTCAGGTTTCCAGCTAAGCATAAGACCACCCATTCAGACTGCTGACACTGTTATTTTTTCTTTTTTCTCTCTTAGAGTAGCCTAGCATTTATTCTGTGTAACAGAGTGCTAAGACTCAATCGGAACACAAATAAAAACAATATGGAACAGGAAACATTTAATCACCTTTAGGGGATCACAGAAATGATTTGAGCCTGTTCTGATAATTTTATGCAATGAGAAGAAATGGATAAAAGGAACTCAGGCTGGGGAACATTCATGGTTACCAAAATAATAGCTTTTATGATGGTACTGGTGATTTCACTATGAATGGGTGAGTGAGGATTTAGAAGCAATGTGAAACACTCAAAACAATTTTCACTTAAGGAATAAGGATGAAGTCTAGAGTATGAAGAGGCTAAGGATGATGTTCCTAACAAACTAAGAGGCAGCTGGGAATAGTCAGAATGCAGCAATGGGATTATATGTGAAATAGCTGAGAAAATTGTCTATATAGTCTATTTTCTCTGAGCCTGTTAACATTGTTTCTGGGTCTGTCACAAATAGTTTATTTTTATTTAGTTTGGGTCTAGTATATTTTACTGAATGTGCTAATTTTTCCTAATTTTCTTACCAATTAATAATTTGGTTAATTATTTCCTTTTAATAAGAATATTAACAGTTGCCATGTTTTCAACACTTTAATACTATTATCATTTTTTTAAAGAAGCTAACTCTTCAACATTCAGTCTTGTCTTCAAATTCAGCCATCTTCTATTTAAGTTGGCTATATTTTAGAGAGATGCATTATAATTTTGAAAAAACTTTATGAGAAAATTTAATAATAAGACAACTATATGAGGGTCAAATACAACCAATAAAGATAAACTGAATTCTAAGTTAGGTTTTTCATAGGCTGATAGCAAACATGATATAACACCATTAAATTTACTGAAGAATCAAAAAAGATGTGTGGAGTCTAAATCATAGAACTTTTAAAAACTTGTTTTGTTGAGGTGGGTAGTAAGTCCTGTAAAGAAAGAGAAAAAGAGATTGACTTGTTATAATGGACTATTGATCACCATGGAGGGTGCAGGTAGACTTGGCATTCCCTCAGATGAAGGATTTTTCTCCTTGGGAATTCAGACAATGAAATCTTATTTCTCAGAGTTTTCTGCTATGAATGGTTATGCTGGTTCTGTACCAGATTAAACTGATCACATATGAAACAGTAACTTTCAATTATTTGGGATCTATAATAAATATAAAGAGATGATAAGACATTACTGGAAATACCGTAACAATCTGGAGAGAGATATATGGCAAAAATGTGTCAATTAACTAATATTGTTGCCCTGTTGGAAGAGGCAACAATATTCCCTTGTTTTCTTTTGCCTTCAGATGTTTGGAAGAGATCAATTCCGGGGAAATCCTTCAAAGACTTTTTTGCTCATTCAAAATAATAACTAGTCTTACTTATCAAATGTAGATGCTAAGCACAATCTGACTATAAGGGAAAGGTCTTTCTGGTACAAGGTCACTGGACCATATGTTATAAGGTTCCAGGATGCATTAGTGTATATAATCCACTCCACATCCCCTTCTTCAAATCTGACCTTCATGCTCTTCAACTGAGAAATGGAATCTATGTTTCCCCACTAGAACTTGGATAGACCTTTGTAATTTCTTTAACCAATAGAGTGCAGTAGACATGATTTTGCATGACTTCCAAGTTTTCTCTTTCTTGAACACATGCTGTCATCTTGCAAAGAAGTTCAGGCCACAAAGAGAGGCCATATATGTTCTGGTTAGCAGCAATGGTTAGGCATGGAGCTGAGAGTCCATTATCAACCATGTGAATAAATAAAAAATTAAATTGATTTGGGTGCCTAGATTTTTAAGTTATTTAGCTGATGAGTAGGCACCATGCCCTCCCCTCCCTCCTAACCCAAAGAAATCTCAAATAATAATAATTGATAATTATTGTTTTAAGTCACCTATGTTTTTGGTTAATTTGATAAGTAGTAAGTAATAATTAACTAATACATGTGATGACTGGGTATCTATTGGCTACTGACCAATGCTAGCAATAGATTTTGAGAATGCTTCCATTTATCTGATGGCTTTAAAATGACAATGATAACCCATATACTGGCAGTTTCCAAGCAATGATTTTTTTTTTAAAGGTACAGGATTTTTTTTAAAATTTTGATTAAATTATAATTGTGTACATTGGTGCAATCATGGGGCACAATGTGCTGACTTTATATACATTCTGAAATATTTTCATTGAACTATTTAACATAGCCTTCATGGCCTTTTAATCACTATATGAAAACATTTATATTCTACACTTAGTAATTTTCACCTGTACCCTTCTAAGATGCACTGTAGGTGTGATCCTACCAATTACCCTCCCTCCACCCATCCTCTCCCCTCCCCTCCCCTCCCTTTCCCCTTTCCCCATTTCTTGTGCTATAACTGGGTTTTAGCCTTCATATGAAAGCTATACATTAGCTTCATAGTAGGGCTGAGTACATTGGATACTTTTTCTTCCATTCTTACGATACTTTGCTAAGAAGAATATGTTCCATCTCCATCCATGTAAACACAAAAGAGGTAAAGTCTCCATCTTTCTTTAAGGCTGCATAGTATTCCATGGTATACATGTACCACAGTTTATTAATCCATTCGTGGGTCAATGGGCACTTGGGCTTCTTCCACGACTTAGCAATTATGAATTGGGCTGCAAGAAACATTCTGGTACAGATATCTTTATTGTGATGTGATTTTTGGTCTTCTGGATATATACCTAGTAAAAGAATTATAGGATCCAATGGCAGATCTATTTTTAGATCACTAAGTATTCTTCAAACATCCTTCCAAAAGGAATATATTAGTTTGCATTCCCACCAGCAATGTAAAAGTGTTCCCTTTTCTCCACATCCACGCCAGGATCTCTATTTTGGGATTTTGTTATGTGGGCTAATCTTACTGGAGTTAGATGATATCTCAAGGTAGTTTTGATTTGTATTTCTCTGATGATTAAGGATGATGAGCATTTTTTCATGTGCTTGTAGGTCATGCACCTGTCTTCCTTAGAGAAGTTTCTCTTCAAGTTCTTTTCCCACCCTGACATGAGATCACTTGTTCTTTTGTTGCCAGTACGCTTGAGTTCTCTGTGGATTCTGGTTATTAAACATTTGTCTGAGGCATAACCTGCAAATATTTTCTCCCAATCTGAGGGCTGTCTGCCTGCTACACTTACTGTGTTCTTAGCAGTGCAGAAGCTTTTGAGTTTAATCAGGTCCCAGTAGTGTATTTTTGATACTGCTTCAATTGCCTGGGGAGTCCTCCTCATAAAAAATTCACCCAGGCCGATTCCGTCAAGAGTTTTCCCTGAACTTTCTTCTAGGATTTTTATAGTTTTATGTCTTAAGTTTAAATCTTTGATTCAGTGAGAGTATATCTTAGTTAATGGTGAAAGGTATGGGTCCAGTTTCAGTCTTCTGCAGGTCGCCAGCCAGTTCACCCAGCACCATTTGTTAGATAGGGAGTCTTTTCCTCACTGAATGTTTTTAATTGGCTTCTCAAAGATCAAATAGCGGTAAGTAGCTGGGTTCATCTTTTGGTTCTCTATTCTGTTCCATACATCTATCTCTGTGTTTGTGCCAGTACCATGCTGTTTTGATCACTATTGATTTATAGTACAGTCTCAAGTCTGGTAGCATGATTCCTCCTGCTCTGCTTTTATCTCTAAGTAAAGTCCTGGCTATTTGAGGTTTTTTCTGATTCCATATAAAACAAAGTACTGTTTTTTTGTGGTCTTTAAAATATGACAATGGAGCTTTAATAGGAATTTCATTAAAATTCCATATTGCTTTGGGTAGTATGGACATTTTAACAATGTTGATTCTTCCCAGTCATGAGCATGGTATATTTTTCCATTTGTTGACATTTTCAGCTGTTTCTTTTCTTAGAGTTTCATAGTTCTCTTTATAAAGATGTTTCACATCCTTTGTAAGATAAATTCCCAAATATTTCTTCTTCTTTGGTACTACTGTGAAAGGGATAGAATCCTTGACTGTTTTTTCAGCTTGAATATTATTGGCATATATAAAGGCTACAGATTTATGAGTGTTGATTTTGTAGCCTGAGACATTGCTATATTCCTTGATCACTTCTAAAAGTTTCACAGTAGAATCCCTGGTGTTTTCCAGATATACAATCATGTCATCTGCAAAGAGTGAAACTTTAATCTCTTCTGATCCTATGTGGATACCCTTGATTGCCTTTTCTTCACTAATTGCAATGGCTAGAACTTCCATTACAATGTTGAAGAGCAATGGAGACAATGGGCAACCTTGCCTGGTTCCTCATCTAAGTAGTAATGCCTTCAATTTAACTCCATTCAATACAATATTGGCTGTGGGTTTGCTGTAG
>CAUYON010027563.1:0-43623 GCA_963573935.1 Arctocebus calabarensis
TCCCTGCTACTTGGGAGGCTGAGGCAAGAGAATCGCCTAAGTCCAGGAGTTGGAGTTTGCTGTGAGCTGTGATGCCATAGCACTCTACCAAGGACGACAAAGTGAGACTGTCTAAAAAAAAGATGTTAAAAGAAATTATAATTCTAAAACCTGCTGCCGGTTCCTGTAGTCCCAGCTACTCAGGAGGCTGAGGCAAGAGAATCGCCTAAGTCCAGGAGTTGGAGGTTGCTGTGAGCTGTGTGACGCCACAGCACTCTACCGGGGGCGATAAAGTGAGACTCTCTCTCTAGACACACACGCACACGCGCACACACACACACACAAAAAACAACCCAAAAACCCCTGTCAACTATTTATAGTGAGACTCTGTCTCTACACACATACACAAAAAAAACCCTGCTGCCGAACTATAAATAGTTGACAGGGTTTTGGGGTTTTTTTTTTTTTTTTGAGACAGAGTTAAAAAGTGCATTGTGACTGTTGTACACCAAAATATTAGACATAAAAAAAACCTTTAGAGAGATGAGAAAAGCTTAGCAAAGACATAGACTTCGTCAGTGGCTGTTCCATTGCTGTTCTGTACTTAACCTGCATGATTGCATCCTTCACTGCTCCCCACTCACAGACCTCCCATGAAGTTCATGTTTGAGGGCC
Source organism: Arctocebus calabarensis (assembly GCA_963573935.1). Classification (NCBI taxonomy): domain Eukaryota; kingdom Metazoa; phylum Chordata; class Mammalia; order Primates; family Lorisidae; genus Arctocebus; species Arctocebus calabarensis. Next base: position 655 of record CAUYON010027563.1, read on the forward strand.
TCCTTGGCCTTCTGCTGTGTCTGTCATTGTAGCTACTTTGATTTCTGAGGTTTTTTTTGTTGGTTTGTTTTTTATTGTTGAATCATAGCTGAGTACATTAGTGCAATCAAGGAGTACAATGTGCTGGTTTCATATACAATCTGAAACATTTTCATCAAACTGACAGAGCCATCATGTCATTTTCTTAGTTATTATATGAAAACATTTGTATTCTGCATTTAGTAAGTTTCACCTGAACCCGTCTAAGATGCACCATAGGTGTGGCCCCACCATTTACCCTCTCTCCACCCAACCTTCCCCCTCCCCTCCCCTCCCTTGCCACTTTCCCCATATTCTTAATTGGGCTATAAATTAGCTTCATAGTAGGGCTGAGTACATTGGATACTTTTTCTTCCATTCTTGAGATACTTTGCTAAGAAGAATATGTTCCAGCTCCATCCATGTAAACATGAAAGAGGTAAAGTCTCCATCTTTCTTTAAGGCTTCATAGTATTCCATGGTATAGATGTATCACAATTTATTAATCCATTTGTTGGTCGATGGGCACCTGGGCTTCTTCCACGACTTACCAATTATGAATTGGGCTGCAATAAACATTCTGGTACAGATATCTTTATTGTGATGTGATTTTTGGTCTTCTGGATATATACCTAGTAAAGGAATTACAGGATCGAATGGCGGATCTATTTTTAGATCTCTAAGTATTCTCCAAACATCCTTCCAAAAGGAATATATTAGTTTGCATTCCCACCAGCAGTGTAGAAGTGTTCCCTTTTCTCCACATCCTTTCCAGCATCTCTGCTTTTGGGATTTTTGGGTTTTGGGATTATGTGGGCTAATCTTACTAGAGTTAGATGATATCTCAAGGTAGTTTTGATTTGCATTTCTCTGGTGATTAAGGATGATGAGCATTTTTTCAAGTGCTTATGGTCTGTGCACCTGTCTTCTTTAGAGAAGTTTCTCTTCAAGTCCTTTTCCCACCCTGAGATGGGATAACTTGTTCTTTTGTTGCTAATACGTTTGAGTTCTCTGTGGATTCTGGTTATTAAACCTTTGTCAGAGGCATTACCTGCAAATATTTTCTCCCAGTCTGAGGGCTGTCTGCCTGCTACACTTACTGTGTTCTTAGCAGTGCAGAAGCTTTTTCGTTTGATCAGGTCCCAGTAGTGTATTTTTGATACCGCTTCAATTGCCTGGGGAGTCCTCCTCATAAAAAATTCACCCAGGCCGATTCCTTTGAGAGTTTTCCCTGCACTTTCTTCTAGTATTTTATAGTTTCATGTCTTAAGTTTAAATATTTGATCCAGTGAGAGTCTATCTTAGTTAATGGAGAAAGGTGTGGGTCCAGTTTCAGTCTTCTGCAGGTTGCCAGCCAGTTCACCCAGTACCATTTGTTAAATAGAGAATCTTTTCCAAGAGTGGGAGAAATTTTAAGGAGACAGAAACCATCAGGCATTTCCTCTGTCCCATACTCCCCACTCTCAGTTTACCCTCCCGTATCACAGGAGGAAGGTGATGTCATCTCCAGTACTTCCCACTAAATTGGAGTTCTGTTTCAGGTGGAAGGTTTACACCTATGTGTACACGTCATTGTAACACTATGGGAGTACATTTACAACAGAATACCAGGTGAAATACTGTAAAACAACAACTGTGCCAGTGAGGACTGACAACGTGACATGGACTGTTGTCTTGTACACAGTGTCTGACACAGGGCTGGGCTGGAAGGAAGGAGGGGGCCACTGAGCACAGAGCCAGTGGTTGCACCCTTCAGGTAATCTGAGAGACTGGCTTCTGCAAACTCAGAAATCATATACAGCACCAAACAAGGTTTAGGATTAGCAAGACAGATTAACAGTAAAGGCAGTAGCCTGCAAAATTTCTCAATAAGGAGTTGTCTCTCCATCCTATACACAGAACAAATAATCAAAGTTAGCAAATATAACAACATTTTCATTTTTCGCTTTTCCTTAAATAGCTACTTTAGTTTGTCTGAAGGCTGGCCCCTCTACTCGGGGCTTGGGTCCTCTTCTTTCCAGGGTCACCTCTTTATTTTTGTGAGATGGACCCTGACAATTTTTGCAAACTGTGAGTCACTGAGGACCCTTCATAGGGTCATTTCCACTTTTCTGCTTTCAACCAGGGCAGGAGCCTGAAAGAGGGAAACCCACCCACGATGGTTAGGACCTTACTCTTTTGACATATTTCTTAGCTCTGTTTTCTACTCATGCTTATTTTAGCATAGTTACCTGAGGATTTTAGAAACCTTCTCTCATGAACTATTTCTAGGGGCTTACCTTAACTCTGTTTCTGAGGGGCACCCTTACCAGAAATAAGATAAGTTGTAATCTCCTCTCCCACTTGCTGGTATCAATTTCCAGATGGATGCAATTTCCATTCTAGATATAGGGCTTTGATTATTTACTGTGTTACCTCTAATTCAAGACAGGGTGTATTATCACTCGGTAGGAAGGGGAGGAGTCTATGAACATTTTGACAGCTTACAGGGTCATGTCCATCTTTCTGGAGAAGAGGTGCACTGGGTTCCTGCTGAGGTCCACTTGATTAAGTTCATGAGGAAGCACGGAACATCATGTAGTGAGTCTGGGCAGATAGTGGGAGGCAAAAGATGCCCCAAAGAACACTGTCATGGAATAGTTATATACAGAGGTACCTGGAGTTGTCAGGCTATCTCTGTAGCTGTTTGACCACAGCATCCATCACCGACACGTCATTTCCCATGTGTCGGGCCTCCTTTCCCGAGCTGTTGATGTCCATCATCCCATAGTCCTTTGAGGCCTTTTCCTGTTCTGAGCTGAAAAACATATGCAGGAACTCGACGGATGCCCTGTCCCATGCCAGCAGCTCCTGGTAGGAGCCCTTTTGGAATTGCAGACACTGTCCCAATCCAGGAGCTATCTCCATTCAGGTAGAATAAGATTCTACACAGCCTGAAATGGTATTTACTAGCACAAGTTCAGGCATCTGAGTGAAATTAATTTTTTCAATCATTGAAACCTCACACACCAGACTCCTTGAGCAGCAGGCCAACTTCTGTCCTTAGACTTCCTCAAGCACATAAATAGTTTATTGTAAACAGTGTCTACTTATGAGGTTTCTCTGAACCCATTAAGGCAAGTACACAAACAGTCCATTATAAACAGGATCCTTCCAAATGAGGGCTCCCCAAATCCACTAAAGCATCATGTCCATAATGTGTGCCTCTAAGAGGCTGAACCAAGGCCTCAGGCAAGAGAACAAGTTAATGAAAATTCTCTCTTCTACTTGGCTGTGCCATCTAAGCGTCACAGTCTTCAGCTTTGATATAACTGGGTTATCAAGGCCCCAGAAAACAATATTCTTATCCTCTGTCTTCAGGAGACCCTTATCTTTCAAAAGGCATTACTGGCATGCATAATCATATAAGCATAAATACAGAGTCAATATAAATAGTTACTTCTTGGGCCGAAGTCCCAGGTGGCAGTGCCACTGCGGTTGTTACTCATGGCCAGCCTCTCACTATCCATAAAGCTGCACCATCAGTGAAAAAGGGGATCCTAGTATTGCTCTGTCATTGGCTGATCCAACAGATCCATCTTGCTAGAATACACAGTCTTTGAAACTTTTTAACAGTCAACTGGCTCACAAAAGGGTGGCAGGATTAAGATCAAACATTGTCTTTACATGCAGCTATTGAGACAAAGAAGTCATCCTCTCACAATACTGTTCAGTGACTTTGAGAAATACGTCACTGGTCTGGGATGCCTCACAGCATGTACACTAACAACCCAAGGATCATTCCTTGGTTCTCATACTATTTACAAGTCAGACAAACCCAAAGTGGGGGCAGTCATAAGCTGTGCTCTTATGGATCTCGTACAACGGCTTTGCCATCGGGCCACAGTCTGGGACCCAGATGCCATTCCTAGGATCCCCATATAAGTCCAAAAGCAGGTTTGCAAGTCCCCTGCTAAGCTCCCATCGCACAGAGCAGGAGTTTTGAATGCTCCTAACACAGTCCAACAGCACAGCAAAGTCACCCCAGTCTCCTGAACCTGCCACTGAAATGTAACTGAGTATCATTTAAGTTTCTCTGGCTTGAGGCTGGCTTGCCTACCTACAGCTGCCACATGGTTGCCTGGCTTGCAGCACCTCAGGCATGGCCAGTACCAGGATCTGGGTGACTGAGGGAATCACCCTCTCCCCCAGACCACCCCATCTATGGACCTGGCACCAATTTTTTTCCCACTCTCAATCTTTCCCAGGGCTCCTGTGAGGGATATTTGGACTTCGAGGGCTCTGGCCCCTTCCTTCGCCATCTGAGTCCTGGACTTAAAATTTTTTTTCTTTTCTGCTGGGGAATTTTTGCTACCTGGAGACTTTTGCAACCTTTTGGAAAATGCTCATTCTAATGTTCATTTTTCTTACAAAATTCATATTAACTATACATAAATTGTCCTCCTCAGAAGTCAGGTGTCCTCTGGCCAAAATGAGCTTCCTGCTACAACACCATTCCAGACCCCGAGTCCTAACTTAGCAGACATGGGCACCCTCTTCTCCAGTCCTCTCATGGACAGCACCAGCCTTTTGTTTGTAATTAGCTGCAAGTACAAAAACATTTTGGAGCAGAATGTACACAAACATGAGGATCATAAATAGCCAAAACCAAGTATACTAACAGCAGGAAGTTTTAAAAGAAGCTCATACATATGTATGCTGTCACAAAAATTACAAACATCGAAAAAGGCTCTGATGACAGACAAGAAGGAATTTGAGAGAATACATAAATTTTCAGGGTGCCCCTAATGGTTCTTAATAAGTACCCTGTTCCTGTTCTAGGCAGGTTCCAAAGGCAGACATCAAACGCAAAGATTTTTCAGGGTTTATCATTGTTATGTGGAATTTGCCAAGCACAGTACACAGGTGTCCCAGGCTGGGATCCACATGGGCAGGAAAAGCATTGCGTTACCGACTCAGCTGCCAGTCCCAGCACCTGCCTGCTCTCAAGTGTATCTAGCAGGTCGTCCCTCCCAGGCCCCTTCCCTTTCCCCTCCACCCCCCCACTGTTCAAAGCATCGGGATGTTGTCTGCTTGGCATCAATACTCCCTCCCTGGGTCTGTTCCTTCTCCTCCAGCAAGCCAAGGCCCCTCCCGGCACCCAGTCTCAGTAGGCTGCCAGCTTCCGGCCAGAGCAGGAGGACCTCACTTTACCAATAATCATGTAAACACAGATCATGTTTTCTTTGGCTGGATTTATAGTTATAACCTTTGTTTTGAACCTTGACACCTTAATAACATAAAAGTAATGTCTAGTAAAACAGGCAAAAATGCATGTTGACAATTTGAATACATTTGCTATTTTTTTCTTTACCAACAATACCTTTATGATAACTCAGCTTTTTTACCACATAAACATATTTATAAACATATAATGCATGGGCCTGCAGGAATCATATCTAAACACATGCACTCACACACACTCACACAAAGTTCCTGCAGATTTCACTTCAGAGCTCTCGCTATGACAGTCTATAAGTTCAAGTTACCCTTCAAGGTGTCCTGCAACAGCAACTATTTTTCACCCTCCAGCTCCATACTGGGTTACAATAAAATCATCCTCCCTACACATAGATTCACAGCTATAAATGGACCATCAGACAAAATTCTTCCAAGAGACTTTTAGGTGGAACTTTCCTATTTTGCAACAGATGCAAAAATTAACACACACAAGCCATACACAGAATTCTCAACACAAAATGTCAGGGCCTGTCAAATCATGGAAATCCGAAGTGGACAAGACGCCACCCCAAATGGCACCTCAGACTGTGGGCTCCAAATGCCCTGCAGGGCTGGAAGGTAAACCAGTCCCACATAGTGGCTTAGTCACTGCCTGGACACATTCCTTTCCTTGGGTACTGCAAGTAGGCTCTGATACAAACCAGATTCTCTAGTTCTTCGGGACCTGTGACTCCCACCCCACATGGTACCACCAAATAAATTCAAACAAAATGTCCTGCCATAGAACAGGAAGGTCTGAAAGCCTCTCACATGGGTTAAATGGGGGTCTCTGGGTGAACCCCAGGGAATTTATCCAACTAAAGCCTGGCATCCAGACCCTTTCCAAATCTGTTTCTTTTTCTTCAACTCAGTACAGGTTGCAGGAGCTGCATCTACTTTGGGAGACAGAGCCCGGAGTTTCCCTTAGCTAAAACATGCCCCTGCAGCTGCAGGGACCATCCTATACTTTCTCACTTAGAAAAGAAGCTGCTCTTCCAACACAGACCTATGGTTCTGACCCAGCCTACTCCCTGCCTCTTGGGCATTTGCCATTCCACTGGGAACAATGAGCCCACCCAGGTAATGCCAAAGTCTGTTACCAGAAGTTTGATACTTATTGAAGAGGTCGAAAAAAAAACAAGAAACCAAGAGCAACTGGTTTGGGGGAAGGAAAGGAAATTCATTACTTCTCCAGCAAGGAAGGAAAAATGGCAGACTATATATCTCAAAACACCGATTTTTCCTCTAGTTGGGCTTTCTCTCTCCACCCTGCAGCCTCGGTCCTAACAATTGCCTGTTTGACTCATTGTGAGTGAACATTTGCCAAGTTGACACAGTTGACCTTGTCGGTCTGACAAAGATTCAAGGTTTACAACAGTATGTTCATCCTGACCCTTTTTTGTGCTTGCTGCTTAGAAATAAAACCAGGCAGAAAAGAAGACAGCCTTTTGGAAATTGGGGCAGGTGGGTGCACTCAAGTCTGCTGAGACAGTGGTTCTGAAAGTGTGGTACCCAGCGTCACATGGAAACTTGTTGTTAATAGAAAGGTAAACTCTCGACTTCACTGGAGATTGATGGATTAGACATTCCAGGCCAGAGCATGGCAAGCTCTGGCTCAATGGACCCTCCACTATACCTTTAAGAAATGAGTTAGAAAATCTTCCACAAGAAGCCATCCCTGACCCATCTCTCTCCTTGGACTATGCTTCCTCTATTCTCAGTCTGGAAAATTTCCTCCTGCCCTTTTAAAATTCAGCTCAAGTTTCAACTCTGAATTTCCTTCTAATTCTTGATCTTTTGGTGCTCCCAGGGTGACCTTCTATCACAGTTTTAAGAGGAGTTTTAAAAGCTTTTGTTTTCCTGACTGGATGATCCTCAGTGTCACCACCAAAACCTACCACACACATTGCTTATTTTTAAGACTTGAATAGGTTCGAAAGATAAAACAGAACCTTTGAAATATGAGCAATTGTTTTTTACCTTCTTTCTACTACAATTTGACTTGACCCTGTTAAGCTGCAGGGTAAAGGAAAGGCAGAACAGAGTGGAAAAGAAAAAGGTGCATAAAAGGATAGAAAAGAGACAGCAATCTTGTCACTTAACCGGCATATTGTGAAGAAGTGTGTGGAAAGAACTGTTCTTGCAGTCAGAGTTAATTGTGGAATGGGCTGCCTTGAGAGTTCTAAGCCAGTTCTCACTAAGTTGCTCTAAGTGCAGCTGGCATGATAAATATGAAGCAGCACTGGACATAAAAACCAATCAATTGGAGGAAATTGCTTGTAGCACTGTATTAGGAAGGATTATAATAGGTTACAGGATCAGCCAGACACCTCTGATGTGGATTAGCGATATCTGCTTTGAGCGTAAACAAGAGATACACAGGTATCGCATAGTTGACTCAACTTGGCCAGTGATAATACAGACCTGTTCCTGCAGCAACATGTGGTAGGATGATGTTAAATGACCTTTTATAAATATAAAATCCATGCATCTATGCTTAAAATCAAGAATTTTTGGATGGAAGACACTCTAGAAACATTAAGATCTTGTGTTATTGTCCCTTTTTGGCATTATTTGTAATGAAAAACCATGGTGGTGTTGCAGTGCACACCTGCTAAATTTAAAGATCAGTGTTTAACACTCTGATACACCTCACAAACCTAATGAATAATCACAAAACACTTGGTGAATATAAATAATTAATAGGAAAGTAATTAGAGGTCTTTTAAAAAAGCAATCTATCTTGATTAGCGTAAAAGACTTTAGATGGATGGTTTTCTAGAAGACCAAATAATCACTGTGTTTGATATTGTCCCTGTTAATGTTGTGTTTTCTCTAATTTATGAGCCATCTTGGGAGAATCAGAGTTCTCCCAAGGGTGGCTACTCTGAACTGACAATGCCTTGGACAGGTACTCTGTTTTAAAAGATTTCCTTTTCAACTCATTTTTTTCTTTTCTGAGGGGGCAAAGGTGTGAAGGTGTTTAGATGGGGGTGGGTGGACAAGTACAATACTGTCTTAGAGGTGCTTGTCAAATGGAAACTTTCTACAATGTGATCTGAGATACCAAGAACCATCTGGGTTGATGTAGAAGGTTATTTCCTCAGCTGAATTTAAAGCTCCTCATGTGGTGGTTTCTAGGCTTTAAGTTTCAAAAACCATCATTTGCTATTTATAGATCCTGGGATCCCACGTGTCAGGACCACCTCTGACCCCTCTCAGCAAGCAAGCCTTCTTCCTTTACATGGATCAGGCTATTTTTGAGTATCATTATCTCCTTAATGCAATACCGTTAAATGATTCTTTGCCATACATCACTTGTAATCAGTGTCAAGAAATCTTTTAAGCCATTCTCGAATGCATGCACCTGTGCTCTGCCATTATTTGATATATCTAGGGAATTATCCAGCCTGGTGTCATAATAAAGAATAGCCTCATTTCAGTGAAATGGGTACAAGTGAGTACTAGAAGAAAATTCTCTTTAGAAACCAAGACTCTTTGTTCCTTAGAAAGAAATATAAAGAGAGTCATTCAATGGACTTTGTGTAAGGTTTTGACTTAAATCTCGGTTTTCTCATTTATAAAATTGAATAATAGTATGGAACTCACATAATTTCTCTGTAATGAAAAGAGAAAGTAAGAGAAAAGAATACAAGGAATTCAGAGCTTCATCAGCCGTAATACAAGCACTCCGTAAATTGTAGTTCCCTCCTTTTTGTGCCTTCCATCCCCTTGGCATTTCAGCCCCCATGCAATCCTTGGGGAAAGTATGAGGTGATGGAGATCAATGCTGAGGCTCAGCCTGACATCCCCTCACTGAAGGGCCACTCCTGACTTCACCTGACTTCTACCTGAATATCCAGATAATATCTCCAATTTCTAGCTCAACTCAGGTAGTCAGATTTCTGATTAGGAAATCAAAGTTTCAATCCCATGAGTGAGAACAAAACACCTGTCTAGTTGGGACATTGACCTTCCCGTCCCTTTTCCATTTCACCCTCACTCCTTCCATCCCAGAGTCTAGTTCTGGAAATTTCCCAGAGGTGGGTGGTAGTATTTCCTGTCCATGTCCTTGATGCAAGACACTTGTCTGGATTCCTAAGTCTGACTGCTCCCATGTGCTTCTCAGAACGGCTCTACCTTCCCACAAAAATGACTCCACCGTGTCTATTAGTTGATCTCATGTCAGCTGCCCATCCAGACTGGACCTGTTGACCAACTAGTTCTGAGGGATGGACTAGACTTAATCCTAGAAACCAACGTTGCTTTTGTTACTTACTTAGATGATTGTCTCACTCTAACGCAGACAAGACTGGGAGTAGCTTTTGCTAGTCTGGCCTATTTTATGATATTCATCCATGACTCTGCTGAATATATCAGGCAGATATAGTCATGTCTTCACCTAATGTTTATTAAGCACCTACTGCATGGCCACCACTGTCCAGTGGCTGGAGAAAGAGTGGTGAACAGAATAAAATTGCTGCCACCATAGAGCTTATCTTCTAGCAGGGGCGACTGACATCAGCCAGGTGAGGCAGGGATGTGCCATGAACCCTTCCAAGCCTACTCTTTGCCCTCTCTAACAGTCCTAAGCCCCCTAGACCCTGACTTTCTGCACTGGTCCCTTTGCCCCTGGCTTCCACCTGTCCACAGCACCAGTCTTATCAGGCAGGCATCTCCCACAGCTGTGACTCTCTGAGGGTGCTAGTTACCTCTCCAGCCATTTAGACACAACTGTGCTGGTGCCTCCTCAGTCTGGCATCATTCCATGGCCTCCCTGGAACACTGCTCACACCCTGTAAATAGTCCCTGATTAAACTCTATACCTTTGAACATGCCCTCTATGTACTGCTGGGACTCTGTTACACCAAACAAAGAAATTCAGGAGAACCTCTATATGCTGACCATCCAATGGACTGTACCAAACTGGTCAACATGTGGAGGTGGTCAAAGTCCATGTCCAGTCTATGAAAATTAGGTCAACTTAATGTAGGGAGGTGGTGGACTATGGAGGTTCTACTACACATGAAATTATGTCAGATAGTAGTAAATATTGTGAATTCAAATGATGAACAGAGCAGAGAAGATACACGCATAGGAAAGGTGTTTTTAGATTTAGAATAGTCTACAAAGATTTGTCATAGTAGGTGACACTTGAAGAAAAAAGTAAGTAGGGTTGCCAGATGAAACACAGAAGACCCCTTAAACTTGAATTTCAGGTAAAGAGTGAATAATTCTTTTCATATAGGTATGTCCCCAATACTGTATGAAACATGCATATGTATCATAAATATATATATAAATTCTTTCATTATTTATCTGAAATTCATATCGAACTGAATGTTCTGCATTTTTATGTGCAAAATCCTGCAACTCTAATTTGAAGACCTTGAATATCTGGAGAGGAAATGATTCTAGGTAAAGAAAAATATCAAGTGCAGAGGCCACAGGAAATAAAACTAGACTTAGTGGATTCTGGGACTATCGAGAAACAACATGCCTGTGTCTTAGCTACCATATAATGTAGATGGTCTGTAGAGTATTATGGGAGAGAGGGGGAGCTGCTTTATGACTGTGGGTCATTTTCTTGTGGCCTGTGCTTTCTTTCTTATCTCAATTGGCGATTCAGTTTCTCATGCTAATTGTAGTGGTAGGGCAAAGGAAGACAGAGTAAAAAATCAAGATGCCATAGCCCTCAGTGCAGCATCCAGAAAAGAATCTGAAAATCACTTGAAAGCAGCTCATATAGTGTTATGAACAAATACCAAATCTTATGCAAATCACTTGCAAATTACTTTCATGCTCTTCTGACTCATGCAGCTGGATATAAGGTCCAGAAAACCCAAGGAGAGCTGTTCTTGTTTGCTGTCTCCTGCTGGTAGGTGAACTGCCAGAAAAAGGCACTTTCCATACAAACCCATAGAACAGAAAAATTCTCCCTTGAAGAATAGTTCGTAGCGTCTTCCCCTGAAGCAGAACTTGCCCTTTGTGAGTGTGTGTGGAGTGGGGGAGGATTGATGCATGCTTACTCATTCTATTCTTCAAAAAACCTGAGCCAAAGAGGTATTATTATCCAATTTAAAAAAAAAGACCATTGCTTTGCCCAGGGCATCAAGTGATGGGATTGATTCCATGAAGAAGCAAACTGATTGTTTGACTCAATATACTCAGTGGCTTTGCAATTTAGAAAGGATGTCCTGGCTGTGAGAACTGGGCAGAAACTTCAAAGGTGGAGCCAAAATCCAACATTTGCTACAAGGCTTTCTTAAATGTGTATATGCATGCATCTTTGTGTGTTCTTTAAATGAAGAAGATAAAATGCAATTTACACTAAAACAATTTTATTCAAATAATCTTTTAAAAATTGGTACTTAGGTGCATTATTATTGATGCATTTAATGACATCTGGCAGAGGGTCAATCAACTACTGATTTTAAAGCGATGAGGAGTCTACATTATATTTAGAGATATCTGCAGAAACTATAAGGTGATATAAAATTATCTCTGATTTCTGGTGATGAAAAAGTCATATTTATCATACTACTACTGTGATTTTTTGACCACATGTGTAATTATAGTAATCACCATGTTTCATAAAAGAGTAGTGAAAATAAATGTGCAATTTATTTTCTCGTTCAAGATCACAAATGCCTGTAATTCTCTCCTGGATGTAGACTAAGGATCTTGTGTCAGAGATACAGAGAAAAGCTGAATGAGTTTTTCTCAATTCCAAACACTGAAATAACTAGTGTTTTTATTTCTTTTGGTGAACAGCAGTCATTAAGTAGTGCATAAGATCTGAGATACTCCAGAAATTAAGTAAGATTTTTACTTCAAGTACCGGATCCTGTATTTGCTGACAGTCTTTCTACTTTTTTTTCTTCCCAAAGCAGAATCATGGCTGCAGTATTCTCATTTCCATGTTTTTTTCCATAATGCTCCAATAGAATTCATTTTATAGTTATCTATATGAAATCATTCCTCTTTGCAAACATTTATGTTCCAAGATCTACATTTGCAGGTATTGTTAGATTTTCTTCTTAATAACTTTTTTATTTTATTTTATTTATATTTTTTGTGACAGAGCCTCAAGCTGTCACCCTGGATAGAGTGCTGTGGCATCACAGTTCACAGCAACCTCCAATTCCTGGGCTAAAGCGAGTCTCCTGCCTCCGCCTCCCAAGTAGCTGGGACTACAGGAGCCCACCACAATGCCCGGTCATTTTTTGGTTGCAGCCACCATTGTTGTTTGGCGGGTCTGGGCTGGATTTGAACCTGCGAGCTCAGGTGTATGTGGCTGGCGCCTTAGCCCATTGAGCCACAGGTGCCGAGCCTTAATAACTTTTTTTAAAAAACCAAAAACAAAGGTCTCAAGGAAACTATATCTGCAGAAAGAACTGAAATATAAAATACTATCATTTATCTCCAGCAGTCTACCAGGCACTGAAAATGATTCTTCCATGAAAGATTTTTTTCATTATTTTTTAAAGTCATAGTTAAAAAAAATCACTACTTAATGACTCCAAGACATTTTTCAGGCAACATCTCTGTGAATTGTAGTGCCCTTACATCTGTGTCCTCTCAGAATGTGTGCTGCATGGGACAGGGCAGCTGACTAGGGCTTCTTAAGAAGATGACTTTGCATAATAAAATAAGATTGGCTACCTAGGGATGATGATTGGTATTTTCCAAGATACACAATGATAGTTTTGAGTAAGTATATCTTTCTCTTGTCTTTTTCCTGTGTGATCTAAAATTTGTTCCCAAAACAAATAAGCAGAGGAGAAAAGCAGTATGAGTTGATTTGGCACTGGCATGGGTGTTTCAGGTTAGTTACAGGAGCAGATTTAAAACTGAGCTTTGCATGTAGGAGTTTTAGGCTGCATGTTGTGGAGACCCAGGTGTGTGGGAAAGCATTGAATAGAGAAGGTTGGCTTTAAGGCATCTGCACATCACAGGGAGCTCTGGGACTGAAAGGACCTTGCAGAGGTGCCCCACACTGGGGCAGGGCAGACCAACCAGACATTGAATGCAGGCTATGCCTCCACATTAAGTTTAACCTTGGTCAGACCAAGGACTATCAGTGTAGGCTGACAGTTACAAAGGAACACCCTCTAATAAGGAGAACTGAATGCTTCCATCCCAGAAAGAAGAGCCTCTGGATAGAGCCCCACAGCTTCTGCTCCATCTACACCTAATCACAATTTTTATTTCCATAATCAGTACTAGGGAAAGTGATATCAGGAGAGCATTCTGAACCACAGGCTGACAGGAGGCAGATCAGGGATGAGAATGCTTGTCTGGATGAAGAATTTAAATTCAATACATTTTCTTAAATAATGGAGCTTGTTATTTTTTATGTTGCTGCTAAACTCACAGTGGGTGAGACGGAGCTTGCTATTGCTGTATCATCAAAGGAAAAGGCACAATAGTGTCTGTATTTTAGCTTTCAGTGATTGCTTCTATACTTTTATTATTAATTTAAATGCAAACATTCTATTTTTAAGAGACTCTCTTCAAGCATTTTATATAATTATTTTTTAAAACTTTATTCATGTCAATGTATACAAACAATGATGATAACTTTTAATGTTTTCAAAGATAAAGGCCATAATTTTCTGAGTAAAATGAAGTAGTTTCTACTGGAATATATATACTCTTCTAATTATATTTTTACATGGCTACCTTGTTTTAGAAAATGTTTAATTGGGAGGCCAATTAGATTTAAACGGCTCCAGTGCCTTGGGTTTCTACATAAGCAAACCAAAGCCCAATGTGAACAGTACAATGAAATTTAAGTTTAGGCAATATTAGACAACCAACTAATCTCTAACCAGGGATTTTCCCTTTAATCAAGCAAATATTTTTTGTCTTGCAAACACAAACACTTTATGAAATTTTCCTTTCTATCCATACTCCCCTTCCAGTAGAGCAAAGGACAGCTGTGGTCAGATGGTGCCTGATTCATGAATCAGTGTGTGCTCAAACTCACTAAATCAGAATGTGCCTTAGATTATCTTTGAACAACCTAAACACCTTTCCCTACAGAAAAAAAATGAATAAAATACTCTCTGAACCTTTCACTGCTTCTGTAATAATAGGAATTCCTATGCATTTCTAATCAAGACTAATCCTACTACTAATAACAATTATAAACTCTGGCCAAAAATAATAAAATAAAATAGAACAAAGAAATGAAAGGTATGTTTGGACTCTGTGATCTAAATTTCTGCTTTAAAACCAACAAAAAGTATAAATTAAACAAAGTATATAGAGGACAGAAAATGTAGGTAAAAATAGAAAGCAATAATATTTTAAATGAAAAATGGCAAAATTTAATACAGCCAAAAGTTGTTTTCTGAAAATATTAGCAAAATTGATAAATCCCTAGGAAAAAAATCAGCAAGAAAATTTTTTCAGTACATTGATACTAATATTAGGAGTAACAAATGGAATCTTGCTAAAGACAGTATAGACAACAAAAGTAATTATAAGCTAATATTGGCAAAACTTCATGAAGATTAATTCAACAAAATAGATGAAATAGACAAATCTTTAATGCAACATATTATCAAAGCTGACCAAACAGAAATTTCAGTAACTCTATTGAATAAATTTGATAATATTAGAAATACTTTCATTAAGAAACAGCAGGCTCAGATGGCTTACCTAGTGAATTCTAGTAAATGTATATAGTTATATCAAGACCTACAAGCATTTATCTGATAAACATAAGGTTACTTTTTTTTCAATATTGATCAATGTAATTCATAAAACAGAGTAAAGAGAAGAAAAGATAATCCCAGAAAAAACAAAAAAATAATTTATCTGAAAAAGTTCAACAGCTATTAATTATAAGAAATTCTCAGCAAAAAGGGAATGAATGGGAACATTCTCGAATTTCTAAAAAAAAATTACCATAAAACCTATGACTGAAAACATTTATCATGTTGATACATTGACTGTTTTCTCCCTAAGACTGGGGCAAAGGCAAGAATCTCTTCTTTCATCACTTGTATTCAACATTGTTTGTGATATTCTAGCCAAGGTAGCGAGGTAAGTAAGAAATAAATCAATAAAATGTACAAATATTGGACAGGAACAAGATAAAATGCCTTTATTCATACATGATATTAGAATGAACATATGATATCCTTATTAACCTACAAATTACTTTTAGAAATACTACTTAATTTTGCAAATATATATACTATAATTTTGCAGTATACAAAGTCAATTATGAAAATGAAATATGTTTCTGTATTCTAGCACCCAACATTTGGAAAATATAATGTAAAAACAATAACAATTGAAATAGCATAAAAAAGTATGAAATGGCTAAGAATAAATTTAATGAAAAACATGCAAGACTTTTACACCAAAAACTACAAAACATTGCTAAACAAAAGAAAATATGTACCAGGTTTATAAATGTTGGTAGACTCCAAATAATGATGACTACATCCACAAATTGATGTGTAAATATACTATTATCCCTGTCAAATTTTTAGAAGGATTTTGATAGAAATTATCCTATATTCAACATAAAATATATGCAGAATTACAAAAGACAGAGTAGCCAGAACAATCCTTAAAAAAAACAAGTTTAGATTTATAGTAGTTGATTTTAATGGTTATTACAATATATAACAAATCAAAATAGTGCGTATTTTTCTAAAGATACATAAGTCAATTCAATGGAACAAAATAGAGTATAGAATTAAACTCACACAAATAATAGTCACTTAATTTTTGACAAAGATGCCAATACGATTCAAAGTGCTAATAAAGTCTTTTCAACAAATTTGAATATTGATCTCTACCTATTCCATATTTTTAAAAAATTGCTTAGAGATGGATCACAGGTTTAAATGTAAACTCCAAAACAAAATATCTGTGAACTTGTGATAGGTAAATTTTACCTAGACAAGGCAAAAGTGCTACCCATAAAAGAAAAAAAAGGAAAACTTAGACTTTGTTAACATTAAAAATATCTGCTTATCAAAAGTCACTGCTATAACGTGATTTTTGGTCTTTTGGATATACTCCTAGTAGAGGAATTGCAGGATTTAATAGCAGGTCTACTTTTAGATCTCTGAGTATTCTCCATACTTCTTTCCAAAAGGGGCGTATTAGTTTGGATTTTCACCCAGTAGTGCAGAAGTGTTCCCTTCTCTCCACATCCACACTAAACTCTGTAGTTTTGGGATTTTGTTATGTGAGCCAGTCTTACAGGAGTTAGATGATATCTCAAAGTAGTTTTGATTTGTATTTCTCTGATGATTAAAGATGATGAGCATTTTTTCATGTGTCTGTAGGCCATGTGCCTATCTTCTTCAGGGGAGCTTCTGTTCAAGTCCCTTGCCCACAATGAAATGGAGTCACTTGTTCTTTTCTTATTAATAAGTTTGAGTTCTTTGTGGATTCTGGTTATCAACCTTTGTCAGAAACATAACCTGCAAATATCCTCCCATTCTGAGGGCTGTCTGCTTTGCTTTACATACTGTGTTCTTGGCTATGCAGAAGCTTTTTAGTTCGATCAGATCCCAGTAATGTGTTTTTAGTGTAGCTTCAATTGCTTGGGAGGTCCTCCTCATAAAGAATTCTCCCAGGCCAATTTCTTCAAGTGTTTCACCTGCACTCTCTCCAAAAATCTTTATAGTTTCATGTCTTAAGTTTAAATCTTTTATCCAGTGAGAGTCAATTTTTGTTAATGGTAAAAGGTGTGGGTACAGTTTCAGTCTACAATTCACCAGCCAATTCACCCAGCACCATTTGTTAAATAGGGATCTTTTCACCAATTTATGTTCTTGATAGGTTTATCAAAGATCAAATGATGATAAGTGTCTGGGTTCATCTCTTGGTTCCCAATTCTGTTCTATAAATCTACCTCTCTATTTTTGTGCCAGTACCATGCTGTTTTGATCACTAAGATTTATAGTATAGATTGAAGTCTGGTAGCATGATTCCTCCTGATTTGTTTTTATTTTTGAGTAATGTCTTATCTATTCAAAGTCTCTTCTGGCACCAGATTGCTCATTACAGCTCAATTCATAATAGTTAAGTCATAGAAGAAGCCCAAGTGCCCATCGACCCATTAATTGATTAAAAATTGTGGTATATGTATACCATGGAATATTATGCAGCCTTAAAAAAGATGGATACTTTACTTCTTTGAGGTTTACATGAATGGAGCTGGAACATATCCTACTTAGTAAATTATCTCAAGAATGAAAGAAAAATCATCCAATGTACTCAGTACTGTTATGAAACCAATTTACAATCACTCACACTTTCATTAGAATAAAAGATCACAACTATTGCCTAGGATGAAGGAGGGAGGAAGGGGGGAGAAGAGGAAAGGGAGAGGTCAGATCGAGGGAAGGTGAATGGTGGGGTTATACTTTTGGTACATATTGCAAGGGTACAAGTGAGATCTATTAAGTATAGAGTATAAATGTCTTAACACAATAATTAAGTAAATGAGGTGAGGGATATATTAACCAGTATGATGTAAGCATTCCAAATTGTATATGAAATCAACACTTTGTATCCCATGAAGCGCATTCATGTATGCATGATCTACCTCTTTGTGATTTAATTTTTTAAAAAGTCACTGC
Organism: Arctocebus calabarensis; assembly: GCA_963573935.1. Classification (NCBI taxonomy): domain Eukaryota; kingdom Metazoa; phylum Chordata; class Mammalia; order Primates; family Lorisidae; genus Arctocebus; species Arctocebus calabarensis. Next base: position 18,552 of record CAUYON010027563.1, read on the forward strand.
TAAGACAATGTAAATGTAAGCAATATGCTTGGAGAAAATATTTGCAATGCACTTATCTGGCAAAGGCATATATACAGAATGTATCAAAAATGCTTGCAAATCAATAATACAAAAGGAAATAATTCTGGGCTGCACCTGTGGCTCAAAGGAGTAGGGTGCCGGCCCCATATACCGGATGTGGCAGGTTCAAACCTGGCCCCAGCCAAAAACTGCAAAAAAAAAAAAAAAAAGGAAGTAATTCTATTCTAAGAAACAAGTAAAGAGTTAAAAAGGACACTCCACAAAAGTAGGTATTCAAAGGATCAGCAAGTACAAGAAAAGACGCTCAATATCATTAGGCATCAGGAAAGGAAATGCTCATTAAAAGCTGCAGTGAGATACAACTTCATACTCACTAGGTTGGCTAAAACTAAAAAAAAAAATCCGAAATTTCAAATGTTGTCAAGATTATGGAATAACTGGAATTCTCTCATATTGGTGGTGAAAGTATAAATGGAAAAACAATTTTGGCAGTTTCTTATAAAGTTGTGTATATACTTTTCCTATGATCTAGGTCTTTCATTACCCAAGGAATATGAAAGACTTGTAGAATAATGTTTACCACAGTTTTATCCAAATTGCAAAAAGTCAGGAACAACCCAAAACGTCTCTCAAAAGGAGGATCAATAAACAGTAGGTGCTACTTTTCTATAGTTCAAACCCGCTCAGCTGTGAAAGGAAGCTAATTTGTGCCACAAAGAACAGAAACAATAAATTGCAAATGCTTTGTTAAACTAGGCAGAAACCAGACATTAAGCAAACTAGATTGTATGATTTCACTCACAGGAAGTTATGAAATAGTCAAAGTTAACCTTTGGTGATAGATCTCAAACCTGACAGTCTTTTGCTGTTGTTAAGAGAGATTCATTACCAAAGGACATAAGGAAAAGCCCAGTGTTGATGGAAATCTTCCATATTTTGATGGAGGTAAGGGTTTCATGGGTCTATGCATTTTAAAAAGAGCATTAAACTGTACATTTAAAATCTTTGCACTTTATTTTTTGTAAATTAACTACCTTTTCACAAATACAGTGTTCAGGACTCTGCAATGATTATTATCATTCCTTCTGTTTTTCTCCATTAAAGTAATATACCACCTTAAAATTTCTCTTTTCAAGTTTTCTGTAAAGTACATTTCACAATTGAAGTATCTGAACCCTCACAGTTGTAAAATTTGGCAGAAAATAAAGAATTGGATTTAGAGAACAAAAATTTCAATTTTATGCTGACTTCGATGTTATTATATGTTTTTTGATAACCTGAATCTTGGCTTATATTTTTCTTCTTAATCATTAATAAATTCAATAATAAGCTCATAAAACACAAAAGTTTTGTCTGAGCATTTACCATATTCAGGAGACTAACATTATTTAACATAATTTATGAATAAATACCTAATTGTGATAATTGCAATATTCAGAGCAATAATTATTTTTTCTGGAATACCTCTTCTGTGTTGGGTAACAAGCTCAACTTGTGGCAGTCATACTATTTCACTCAGCATGACATCATCATTTTCCTATCGAGTCTTCTCTGTTCTTTGCTCATTAGACAGATACCTCAAAGTTAAATTGCTTGGATGCTAATGAATCTGAAAGCACAAATATTGACATGAAATAGCATGCAAATTCATGATAAATGAACACTCAGATGATTCACAACATGCTTAAAAATAAGATCTCTCTAAAAAATAGATCTTGAAATGTATTGCTTCTTTTTCTTTTTTTTTCTTTTTTTCATTAAATCATAGCTGTGTACATTAAGGCAATGATGGGGTACAATGTGCTGGTTTTATATACAATTTGAAATGTTTTCATCAAACTGGTAACATAGCCTTCACAGCATTTTCTTAGTTATTGTGTTAAGACATTTATATTCTACAGGTAGTAAATTTCACATGTACCCTTGTAAGATGAGACCACACCTATTTTTCTTTTTTTATTGAGGTATCCCTTATAAACCAAATGCACTCTTTTTAAGTATAGCTCAGTGAGTCTGAACAAATGTACACAATCATGTAGCCACCACTATAATCAATATTTAAATTCCCATTACACCAGAAAGTTTCCTTGTGTGGCCACTGAGGTCAATCTTCTCCCTCTACTCTCAATTCCTACAAACTCCTCATCTATTTTCTGTCCCTGCAGTTTTTCCTTTTACTGGAAGGTCATATAAATGGAATCATTCAGTATAGCCTTTCTCTGTCTAGGTTAATTAGCTTAGCATAATGCTTTTGAGATACACACACATTGTTGCATGTATCTATACTTTGTTCTTTTGCAGAGGGAGTGGGTACATATCTTACATAGTTTATTCACAAGTTAGGGGACATTGAGCTGTTGTCACTTTTTAAATTATTTTGGTTAAAAAGGCTATGAACATTTACTTACAGGCTTTGTACGGACATAAGTTTTCATTTACACGAGAACTGCAAATATGATAAATACATGCACTTTCTTACTCTAATGCTGATTCTGATCACTGGTCAAGGGGAGGGCAAAAGGTGAAGTGTCATATCTGCTCTAGTTTTAGTTTCTAGTGACCATTACACAGGGAAAGGACTCAGAGCTTCTTGAAGAAATAACTGATTCTAAGACTGAGCAGAAATGAGCCTGGATCATCTTGAAATGTAAGAAAGTAAGGAAGTTTTCAAAACACACACACACACACACACACGTGCGCACAGCTATGGGGTAGATCAGAGGACATAAAAGTCAATTTAAAGAGCTCCCAATGCCAAAACTGGAATAATTTGAGCCACAACATAAATAGAGTAGTATTGGATGATATATGTAGTATTGACTACTACAATATAAATATTCATAAACCCATGCTGACATAAATAATTAAATGAATTAATAAGTGGGGGGAATAGATCTTCCATCCAGAAGAATTTTTAATAATTTATGTAAATACTTTGCCCTCAAAGAGATGAAGCATAATTCCCCACCTTTCAGTGTGAGTTGCCCTGGTGTCTTTTTTGTGAACAGTACTATATGGAAAGAGAGGGGAAACCTTTCAGTGAAGACACCTGTCCCACACTGCTCAGCCAGTGATCAACGTCACCACCAACAGTGAGAAGTCATGGTGATGGTGTGATGAAAGTGGCACTCTGTGCTCTTCCAAAAAAAAAAAATCAGGTGACGCCTGCAGCTCAAAGGAGTAGGGCACCGGCCCCATGCGCTGGAGGTGGCAGGTTCAAACCTGGCCCAGAAAACTGCAAAAAAAAAAAAAAAAGATCATAACCACACTCTAGTAATGAGAAAAACATCAGACAAATCCCAGTTGAGAGGAATTCTACAAAATATGGTTAGTGGTCCTCAAAACTGTCAAGGTCATCAGAAACAAGGAAAGTCTGAGAAAATATAATATCTAAGTGTAAAGAGCCAAAGGAGCCATGAAAACTAAGTGTTACATGATGTCCTGGTGTAGAAACCTGGAACAAGAAAAGGAAAAATCAAGGAAATCTGAAGAGTTAGTAATAAAGTGTCAATATTGGTTTTCTAATTATAATAAATGTACCACACTAAGGTAAGATGCTCAATAGGGAAAAATGGGGGTGGGTATATTGAAACTGTATTATCTTCATAATTTTTCCGTCAATTGAAAATGGGTCCAAAAAATTTTTTTAAGTGTATATTAAAAAGTAAAAAAGGAAATAAAGTGGTTGCATTCTTAAGTACCTCTATCTCAACGTGGGTTTTTTTGTTGGCTTTTTTTGGGGGGGAGGGGTTGCAGTTTTTGGTCAGGGCTGGGTTTGAACCCACCACCTCTTGCATATGGGGCTGGCGCCCTACTCCTTTGAGCCACAAGTGCCACCCTATCTCAATGTATTTTTATCACCCAAATGTAAGGACCAATTTAAGCACTCCAAAACAGTGACGTCATACTCCATTCCTGCTATTCAGGTCCTAGATTCAATCTGGTTCTAGTTAAATTGAAAAATACTGGAAAACAGTATTTGTTGAATGAGTTAACTTCTTGAGTACCCAGTACCCCACATGCAATCACATTATTCAAGGCTGAGAGGTCTTCAGAACAACCAGCATAAGCTCCTGCCTTAAGAGTACATGTCCTAAGGTCACATACAGTACGCAACAAGGGTTTGCACTGATCATAAGTGATTTCCTAAATCCTTTTTCAGACAATAAGCATTGATTATGTTCAAAAAAATAAAGACTTCAATATTGACTAAGTTTGTTAGGAAAGTGTTACTTCAGTCAAGGACAGATGACCTGACGTGGGTCTTAAGACATGAGAACATTCGGAAGACTGGGGAAAGTGAGAATGTTCCTCAACATGAAGGGCCACTTCATCACAGGCAGGGAAATAAGTTCACGCTAGTCTTATTCAAGACGCTGGAAATAATACCTAAGACACATGCCAGGCGAATGAAATGATAATAGTAAGCCTGTATAAACTTGATGCAAATTAACAGTTTATAGGTGTTATTGGTCTTGAACAGAGAAAAAAGAAGAGCCGTAGAACGTGGAGACTACTCGGAAGGAGCTGGGGTAAGAAGGTAGAAACACAGAGGGAGGGATCAGCTCGATCTGATGGGTCACTGAGCACCTGAAGATAGATGACTGGATCCGAGACAGCAGGTGACAGACAGCACTGGATGTGTTGTGATGCCTGCCTCAAATATATATTATGCTAGCACAAAGGCCATTCATTATATTATCCAATTTGTCTAATCTTTGACTAACTCATTTGAAACTAATCATGTCAGAAATAAGAAAAAATAGTGATGGATTGTTACCATGGAGTGAGACAATAAGTTCAGGTTGATTCTTTGACAAATCTCAGGAAATTAGCAAAGGCTTAATGAAGAGGGTCTTAGAAGCAATTTTGAGTCACCTATTTTTTCCTAGAAGCTTCTTAAATAAATACTTTGAAATGTGTAAAAGATGATGGCCTTACTCCCTTTGATTCATATTTTAAGGTGTATTAAATTCATGTGACATATAATGACTCAAAAGGATATTTTCCTTGAAAGTGAGTAAGACGACCGGAGAGCAGTATGAAATGATTTTGTCCTAGTGTTTATCTCATTCAACAAAAAGGAAATGAGTGAGACATGATCCAAATCTTCTTAAGGTTTGTGATGGAGCTTGTCCATGTGCTACTGTGGTTTGCCATCTTTTGTGGAATTAATTTGGTTTTTCTCCCCATAATATTATCTTCACTTTTCTTATTTGAATTTTCCATAAAAGTCACCACTAAGGTGGACTTAAAATCAAGGATCACATTGCCAGGCCTTAAAAGTCTTCCTTATAAACATTTGCGACCTTGCTAATTCAAGGCAAAATTGCACAAATATACATAGAGAAAGTAGTTTTTGGCCTTTTTTTCTTTAAAATGGTGTTATTTTATGGAATGATTAAATTAAATATAGATTATCAGTTAAATAAATCTGAATCAAAATAAGTTAAAACATATATATGTGAAATTAGTTAATAAATCTGTAAATAAATAAAAAAAGTTCATGAACAGATAAGAATTTATATATCTAAGGTGAATATTGTTCATTTTAGTGGGAAGAACAGACATAGTCTATTTCTCTAAATATATAGTAACTATACTTGCAAAAATAACATTCCATATATCAAAATGGAATAGTAGTACCATTTTATAACTGATTGAAAAATTTACATAATAAAATGTAAAAATTTATAATATCTGAATCAACTATGTAAAGTGTAAAGAATGAAGCATAATTATAGTCCTGTGTACACAGTGATCATCCAGAGAGATCCAGAGGCTGAGTGCCCCTCGAATAGATCAGCAGTTCTCACTTCTAGGGATATCTGAATTCCCTCGAGGTCTTTTTGAATCACAGATGGCTGCATGCCCCTCCAGAGAATCTGATTCAGATGATCTCGAGTAGGACTCAAAAATGTGCCCTCTCAAGTAGTATAGTAGCAAGTGGCTGATCAGGGTACTAATTTCCCCTACAGTGTTTATTAAAACACAGATTGTTGGTTGTATCCCCATAATTTTCACCCAGTAGAACTCAGGGTAGAACCTAACAATCTGCATTTCTAACAAATTCCCAGCTGCTGCTGGCCTGGAAATCACATTTTGATAATTACTGTTTCAAATCAAACAACCTGTTTTAAATTCCTAACCAGACTTCAAGCAAATTACCTAACATCTCTATTATAAAATGAAAATAAGTAGTATCCAATATATTAAGGTTGATATGAGTATCAAGTGAATTAACCATCACAAAAACACACAAAACTATAAAATCTGGTGGTAGAGCAAATACACAAAAAGGGAAAAGAAAGAACTCAAGACCACCAAACTGCAATGATAAACAATAAAAGGGAAAGAAAGGAACAAAAGATATACAAAACAATAGAAAACAATTAATAAAATGACAGAAATAAACCCTCACATAGCAATGATAACCTTGAATGTAAACAGACCACACTTTCCACTTAAAAGATACAGACTGCATGCAGAGACAAAAATACATACCCCAACTATATACTGCCTACAAGAAATTCACCTCAACCATGAAAACATGTATAGACAGAAAGTAAAGAGATGGAAGAAGATATTCTATGCAAGTGAATACTGAAAGCAGACAGGCACAGCTATACTAATAATAGATAAAGCAGACTTTAAGTCAAAAATAGTAAAAAGAGACAAGGAATGTCATGATATAATGATGAAGGGGTCCACTCAGCAAGAGAGTTTAACAATCATGAAAACATATGCAGCCAATACTGGAGCGCGAGATATATGAAGCAACTATTAAGTCTATAGGGAGATACGAAGCCCAGCACAGTAATAGCTGGGAATTGTGAGGCCCTATTCTCAGCATCTAGAGGTAGACGGAACATAAACAAAGAAAGAATTGGATTTAAAGTGAACTTTAGATCAAATGAACATAACACACATTTACAGAATACCTCTCTCAACAGCTACAGAATGTACGTTCTTCTAATTAGCATATGAAATCATCTCCAGGATAGACTGTACGTTAAGGCACAAAATAAATTTTTACAAATTTTGAAATCACATCAAGTATTGTCTTAGACCATCATGGAATAAAACTAGACGTCAACAATAAGAACCTGGAAAACTGTGGAACTATGTGGAAATAAACAACATACTTCTGAATGTCCATTGGATGAGGGAAGACATTAGGGAGGAAAAAATATTTTTGAAACACACAAAAATGGAAGCACAACTTATTAAATGCCATCAGATACCATAAAATAGTGCCAAGAGGGAAATTTATAGCAATAAACGCCTATTTCAAAAAAAATAGAAAGATTTCAAATAAAGTATTTAACAATGCACTTCAAGGAACTAAAAAAGTAAGAACCAATTAAACTTAATATTAGTATAAGGAGAGAAACAACAAAGATCAATGCAGATCTCAATGACAGAGACTAAAAAACAATTTGAAGGATCAAGGAATAAAAAGCTTGGCTTTTTAAAAAGATAAACAAAATGAACAAACCAGTAGCTAAAGAAACAAAGGAGAAATGAGAGAAAACCCAAATAAATAGAATGTGAAAGGGAACATTACAATTTATACCACAGAAATACAAAAGATTATCAGAGACTATTATGAATAACTCTATGATAACAAACTGAAAAACCTAGGGGAAATGTATAAATTTCTGTACACATCCAACATATCAAGACAAAATTGATTTTATAGATCAGGACAAAACCTAGAAAGCCTGAATATTCCCACAACTAGAAATAAGAATCAGCAATACGAGATTTGCAACAAAGAAATCCCAGAGGCAAATGGTATCACTGCCAAATTATACCATACTTACAAAGGAGACCATTTCTCCTCCAATTGTCCCAAAAAGTTGAAAAGAAAGGATTTTCCACTAATTTATTCTATAAGACCAGCACTACCCTAATACCAAAAGCAGACAATGATGCAATAAAAAAAGAAAGCTACAGGAAAATATCCCTGATGAACATACATGCAAATGTCATCAACAAAATGTTAGCAAACGATTCCACAGCACGTGAAAAACATAATGCACCATGATACAAGCTCAACATACGCAAATTAACAAATGTGATCTATCACATCAATAGATAGAAGAACAAAACCCACACGATCATTACAGATGCAGAAAAAGCATTTTATAAAATTCTACTTCCTCTTCATGAATTAAACTATCAACAAACTAGGCTCAGTAGGAACATGCCTCAACATAATAGATCCATGTATGACTTACCCTCACCCAGTGCCAAAACGAATGGTAAAATTTGAAAGCCTTTCTCTAAGCAGTGTGAAATAAGGCAAGAATGCCCACTTTCATCACTTCTCTTCAACTTAGTACACTAAGTCCTAGCTAGAGCAATCATACAAGAGAAAGAAATAAACATCATCCAAATTGGGCAGGAGGATAGTGAACATCCAAATTGGAAAAGACTATAGTTAACAGCAAAATAGTGAATATTTATTTCTAAGTAGTTATTAGTGAGATTATCACCCTGGGCAAATGACATGATACTATTTCTAGAAAACCCTAAAGACTACACTAAAAAACTCTGAGATATGATAAATAAATTCAGTGAAGTTGCAAAATACAAAACCAATATACAAAAATTAGAAGCATTTCTATAAACCCACAATAAACTAACTGAGAACGAAATCCAGAAGGCAATTACATTTACAATAACTACAAAAAAAATTACAAAATACCTAGGAATAAATTTACCCAAGGATGTACCAGAGTTCTACAAACACTGATGAAATAAATGGAAGAAAACATAAAAGTGGATCAGAAGAATTAATGTTGTTAAAATGGCTATTCTGCCTAAATCCATTTACAGATTCAAAGTAATTCCCATCAAAATACCAATATCAATTTTCACAGAAATAGAGAAAACCCTGAATTTCTTATGAAACCAAAACAACAAGCCGGAAGCTAAAGTATTCCAGACAAAAAAAGAACAAAGGCTGCAGTGCCATACTCCCTAACTTCAAAATATGTAACAAGGTTAATGTGACAAAACAGCATTGTGTTGGTATAAAAATAGACACACGGACCAATGGGACACAATAGAGAACTCAGAAACAAATCCATGTATTCACAGCCAATTGATTTTTGGCAAAGGTACCAAGAACATATGTTGTGGAAAAAAAGACTATTTTTAATAAAGTATTCTTGGAAAATTGGATATCCATATGCAGAAGAATGAAACTGAATGTCAACATTTCACCCTATACAAAAAGCAACCCAAGGTGAATTAAAGACTTAAGACTTAAAACTTTAAAACTACTAAAAGAAGACGCAAGAAACACATTTTAGGGCACTGGTCTACTCAAAGGTTTTATGGCTAAGACCTCAAAAGCATAAACAAGAAAAATAAAAATTGACAAATGGGATTGTATTAGACTAAGATGCTTTTGCACAGCTAAGGAATCAATCAACAGAGTGAAGGGACAACCTGGTGAAAGAGAGAAAATATTTGTATACTATTAATTTGACCAGGGATTAATATCCAAATATTGGAATATACAAGGAATTAAAAAAACTCAACAGAAGAAAAAAAAAGAGAGAGAGAAGTGATATCATTATAAGGTGGGCAAAGGATATGAAGAGACATTTCTCAAAAGAAAACATGCAAATGGCTAACATATATTAGGAAAAAGTGTTCAGCATCATTAATCACCAGGGAAATGAAAATTAAAAACACAGTGAGATATCATATTAGTTGCAATGGCTATTAATAAAAAAAAAACAAACATGGTTTCAAGGATGCAAAGAAAAGAGAATGCATTCACTATTGGTGGAAATGTAAATTAGTACAGTAATTATGGAAAGCAGTATGGAAATTTCTCAAAAAACTAAAATTAGAACTATCCTGGGATCCAGCAATCCCTCTATTGGGTATTTATCCAAAGAAAGGAAACCAGTAGATCACGGAGGTGCCTGTGTCACCATGTATATTGCAGCACTATTCACAATTAGTGAAGATACAGAATCAATCTAAAATCCATCAAGAGACAAATTGCTAAAGGAAATATCGTATAAATGCACAATGGAATGCTGTTGGGCCATTAAGAAAGAATAAGATGAAATCCTGCCATTTACAGAAACATGGATGGAACCGGAGGTCATTATGCTAAAAGATGAAATCCTGCCATTTACAGAAACTTGGAATGAACTGGAGGTCATTGTGCTAAGGGAAACAAGCCAAACACAAAAGGACAGCTAGTCCATGTTCTAACTGATATGTGGAAGCTAAAAAGTGGAATTTGTGGAGGTGGAAAGTAGGATGACAGTTACAAGCTAGGAAGGGTGTGTGAGTGGGTGAGCGTGGGGGGAAATGGAAAGAGATCAGTTAATGGGAACAAACATGCAGTTAAATAGGAGTAAATTCTAATGTTCAATTGCAGAGTTAGACTATAATCAACAGCAATATATTCAAAGTAGTTAGTAGTGAGGATTATGAATGTTCCCAGCACAGAAAAATGATGAATACAGTGGTGGACACCCCAAATACCCTAATGTGGTGACCACATTCTATGCATGTAACAAAGTATCACAGGTACCCTATATGTGTCTACAAATATTATAACTCAATACAAAATAAATAATAGTTTTTTAAATGTTTAAGAAAGAATTCTTATATATGTGAAGTTTTGCACATAATTTCAAGATGGGTGTTCCTAGTCAGTTCTCCCCAGCATAGCATGGCCATTTTAAGGGGTGCTTTAGACAACTCACTTGTCCATGTGGGTACACAGGCCATGGTGTATGTGTGTGTGTGTAGAGAGAGAGAGACAGACAGACAGACATATAGACAGAGAAATTTCTCTTTCTAGCTGGTTATTAAAGATATATAGCTCTAAACATTCACATATTTCTTTAAGATATAAACTAAATATTTTAAATTACATTTATTATTGGAATGTTTAAAAGCTGTCAGATGAAGGATCTTTTAATAAATAAATGATCTCTCTAATAGATTTAATAGTGTTAAAACCTCAAATATTATTCATAAAAAATGTGACATATTCCAATACTCTCACTTCATTGGAAGCAAATCTCAGGTCTGATAGTTTCTCTGGGACTTCAGCCAACTGCTGATGTAGCTATAAAGACACTTGTAATTATATCTAGGCAGATAAAAATAGTCTAATATTTCACAAAATTTACCCTAAGCACTCCAGCTCCTATAACCCTATTTTCAGCAAGCATTTATGTGTTTATTAAATTATTGCTTCCTTCCCTGGTAAATGTTTTTTTATGTACTTCTTTTTATTCTAAGCAAAATAATATATGCATGTTACTACTGATTTATGGTTTCTGGAGAGTGGCTATTCCAATGAAAATGCTATTTTAGTTAAAAATTATTCTCATTTGACTATCTGCTATTTGGTCCTAACAGTGAGAGCTATGCTCATAAAATTCCAACAGGAATGCAAACAATTTCCCTGTAAACATATCAACCATTTCATTCCCAGGGATGTGTTATCTTTTTGTTTTCTTCTTAATGAAAGTGATATAATGTTGACTTTCATTTGCTTTGTTGTATTTTCTCAAAAGGATACAGGTTTGTTTTGCAAACATATTGCTTTCTAAAGATATAGCCTTAACAGGCAGGAATGTGGATCATTGCAACAAAATGTCAATTTATGCAGTTTGTTAATTGTTCTCTGAGTTGTACTCTCTGCGTGGGTGCTCCAGGTACCACTGTGTATCTGGGAGGTATTTTTTCTGCTCTCTTCATGCATGTGTGTGGGCACGCAGACAGGGGGAGAAGCCAAGTGAAATTCCTACAGAGACGGGGACCCCTGAATGCCCTCCCAGCAACAGAGTCCACTTCTGAGAGCACTCAAACATACTCGCCCAACCATAGCCCCTGCTGTCTACGTCCCACTGCTAGTAGCAAGTCCTGCAAAAGATGATGAAAGAAGAGAGATACCACTTTTTACAAATTAAACGCCAAAGGGATTTTATCACAACTGGAACTTTACCTTGGAAACTCATTTAATCTAAAAATGTAATCTAAAAATTTTTATCCTCATATTAATTTGAAACAAAAATAAATAATAAAACAAATGTCAAATTTGACTAGCTATAGTTATCAGCTGTTTACTGACTCATCCCAATGAGATCACCTGACCCTTTTTGCATCTTTCTGGAGCCAAGCTGAGTAAAGTCCTCTGTCGTTAAATGCAGTCAACATAACTGGTCCATAATATGTTAGCTTTTCAAACATGCTATGTCTTCCTTCCCACACACTCACTATACTTTCTTTTAGGTTCAATCCCAATTGTAGGAACAGTACAGAAAGCCAAGATTCTACTTGTACATTAGTTGAGAGCTTTTGAAAATTAGAAGTTCTTGCCCCAAAATAGAAGAATTGAAGGCTGGAGACTGTATTTCATGTGCATACTCTGAAATGTTCCTTTGGCTTTATGGGAAGCGAAGGAAGAGAAATCACATCAGATATAGGCAGCGGCTGTGAACATTTGGTTCAAAGAGCCACTGGGCACACTTGCTTACAAAGTTACTTTAATGTTCTGTTGGTCCTGTCCTTCAAAGAGTGCTGTCAGTTGAAAAGTTCATTACCAGGGAGCAGAACACTGAGCTAGGTCCCCATCCATCTGGAGCTTGGGGGTGGGCTGGCTGCTGTAAGAATTCTCCTGGGTACAAAGATCAGGGAATGGCTTCTAGAAGCATTTTATCATAACAGAGCTGAATGGTGTATCTGTCAAGTGGCCATTTAACCAGCACTTAGTCAACGTGAATCCCTATGCGGAAGAGGTCCCAGAAAAGGTCCCTGGGGGTTGACAGCATCATGGGAAATCATGGCCGGAGGCTGTCAACCTCTCTCAAGAAGGAAGAAGAACTGGGAACTGGCCTGTCAATCTGCAGACCTCTGGGCCACGGCAGATATCAGAGCCCATGGCTGATGGGGCCACATTTGTAACTGTCAGGGACTGTTCCTAATATTTAAAGGCACACACTGCTGTTGTAAGGAATGTTTATTGCCCTACACATCCTCGTTCTGACAAAACACAATTTGATGGATTTGTGGGTTAACTTTTAAGGTGGCCCAATCTGCTTAGAATTAAACTTGTTTGGAAACATGTGCTCTTTCTTTGTATTCTTCCATTTATTTATTTATTTATTGCTCTCTTGTTGGTGGCAAATTATCTCTTTTTTGATAACAAGTTTCCTAGTGTAGCTAACATGAATTATAATACCGCGATGTATTTTAATTAAAAAGAACTGTGACTTGTGGTTGGTTGTGGTTGGTAGGGAAACAAGTCAAAAGGAACCTGTAGTTAGTTAGTGAGCTCACAAATTACAGCATGAATCTGTCAACTTCAAAAAGAAACAGAGAGAGAGATGGTTCATATGACATCAGCCTTTAGAGTCTGAAAACTAGCAGATAAAATTGGAGAATGGGGTGAAAAGCATCATCACAAGATATTTTCCCAATTATTCATACTTGTTGCCAGCAAGCCCCTGAAAAAGGTGAGTGGTTTCTCCCCTCTGAGAGCTTTACAGATGTCATGCATGGGAGAATAAAGTTGTGTTTGTACAAGCAATTTGTACCAAAAGAATAAAAAAAATGAAGCAGGCATCCAGGTCTCCCCTGGAGTCTGTTGAGCTGATTCACCCACCAGGTGATGCGTTTGCATTTACATCTCCTTATAAGATTGAGACCCCTGATCTGTGACCGTCTCTCATGGAGACCTACATGTTAATGGTCTCCAAACCTAGAAACCACTAATTGAAGCCTCCTTCTTCCCAGGTTTATCCCTGAGTGTCAACAAGAAGCATGTTTTCTAGGACAAAGAACCTCGCGTGAGCCCTACAATGCAACAACAGGCAAACAATCTATTCTAATGCTTTTCTCTGAGTCCATGTCACATGGAGAAGTCCCTGGACTCCCTCCCTTGAGATGGGTCAGTCTTAACGTGTCTAACAGCTACCTGGTAAATTTTGACCCTCACCAAAATTCAGATCCATTAGATAGAAAATAATCTATCAGATATATTTTAATGGTATATCTAATTTCTCAACCTTTTGCAAAATGCCTATCATGGTACCAAACTCACAATATCAAAAAAGAAGTGCCTTTTTATCCTTTACCCTTATCTGTTTTTAATAACCACTCTGATTTCTAGCCTATATTTTGAAAGCAGTTTGGTGTTTCCCTGCCTATGTTGTGTTTCTTTAAAAAATTATTTGTTAGGATTATGCATGTATGGAATAAAATAGCAAGCAGTTTTCAAAATGTTTACTGCTCATGCATATTGGCTGCACCTGCTCAGAACTGAAATGACTTTATCAACTGAGGCAGAATTCATGAGATGATTACAATCCATACGTTTGTGCACTCCTCTCAGAACAAAAGCCTAGCACAGGTGTATACGCACATCTAAACCACAAGCCTCCTTGATTCTGTAAGATCCAAACTGGCCAGGGTAACCCAAGACTACAGCTGGACCTGGGGCCCTGTGCATTTCTTGACAATGGTCTGAGATGGGCCATGGCTCCCTTTATTAGCAAGTAGACCAACATTTCTGAAGAAAAGAAGAATTTTCTTTCTCTTTCTAGGATATTATGCTCCAGATTACTGAGTGAAAAGAGAAATAAGATGAAAGGCCATCCCACTCCATACTGAGGCCCACGTCTGGGTTTTTATTCCCCCAGCGAATGGTAACATGTGCTGGAAAAGATCTTAAGATGAATCTCGAATCTCTTTGCTGTTGATATGCAAAAAGAGTCCTTCTCAGTGTCCCTGAAAACCCGAGTGAGCACACATTTCAAACTTTGTCACTCTTCCTCTCACTGGTCTATGAGATAAGTAATAACAGGCTCACTTGCCTTGATACCTTTGTACAGTAACATATGCACATACGCACAGCTTCATACATGTGTACACACATGTGCCTGCACATTTATCCATATACACATATAAACATGCATACATAAATATACACACATACATATATATCAAAACATATGTATGATGGAACATCTTCTGTTGTGTATGACCAGCATATCCCAGCCTTTTCCTGACCATCCTCATCCTTCACCCCAAATAACGTTCTCATGCTGGAACGGAAAGTGGCACAGAGTAGTGGAGGAGACAGAGGATGAGCCAGGCTTTTCAGAAAGCACTACGTTACACGAGTGAAGAAGATGTGGAAAACGGGCACAACAGAGAAAGGTTTCTGCAACACATAAAGCTGACAAAGGATTACTATCAGAAATGATGAAGAATTCTTAATATGAAACAAATCATGACGGATGCTGTTTATGTGAAGTTCAAAAACATTCAAAGGTGACCTGTAGGGGCAGGAGAACTCCACCTCCATCTTCTTAGGGTCCTGGGTGGATCTGAAAAGTAAATTATTCCACAATAATATTCCACCTAATATTCACAATAGGTGAATCATAAAATAAGCTATGATATATTCCTCTGAGAAGTATCGTTACAATCATTAAAAATAGTGTTCAAGGAATATCTAATAATAGAAAATACTGATTAAACCAGTCATCAAAACACTATGGACCTAAGAATCCCAATGATGAAAAACACATTTGTAGTAAAGCATATGACAACTTTAATGTGTCACAGAAGCCTTCATAAAGAAAAGAAGAAATGAAGACCCAACGAAACAGAGCTCGTTACTTATATATTGAATTGGATGGAGACTAGTAAGTGATGAAGAAGCAACTAAATTATGTAAGAGGCTTAAAAAGATTAGAGTTATTTTAACAAGGTCTGGGCAGAATTCTGTTTCAACCTGTTTTGTGAGGATAAGGACACTGCCTCCTTCTATTTTAGCACAGAGAGGACATCTTTCTCATGGCATCTGCAAAAAGCCAGAAAGTCACAACGATCTTTTTGCACCTGCTGTTTTTCAAATGTATTGAACTTAAGTAGTTAATAAGCCAGGGTGGTACAGTTTCAACTCATTCAGAACTAGACATTATAAAGGACACAAAGTTGTCAAGGGAAAAAAAGGAATCATTTTAAAATCCTAGGCCTGATTGATAGGCAAAAGGAGAAGAAAAGGAAAGGCAGGTGCTTTTGCCTTAAGGATTAAAGAGGGTTATCCACTTGCCCCATCAGGGTTGCTCACTCAAAGCCAGTACATAAAAAAGGCAGGGTGGGGGCAGTGCCTGTGGCTCAGTGGGTAGGGCGCCTGGCCCCATATACGCAGGGTGGCTGGTTCAAACCCAGCCCTGGCCAAACTGCAACAAAAAAATAGCCAGTCATTGTGGTGGGCACCTGTAGTCCCAACTACTCGGGAGACTGAGGCAAGAGAATCGCCTAAGCCCAAGAGCTGGAGGTTGCTGTGAGCTGTGATGCACAGAACTCTACCCAGGGCAACAAAGTGAGACTCAATCTCTTAAAAAAAAAAAAAAAAAGGCAGGGTGGTGAGCAAAACAAAGGGATAAAACTTGTCAAAGTATTTAGAGTATTAAAAGGATGACTGGCCTGAAGAAGTAAAGTGGGATGTATTCCTGATTGTGTCCAAATCTCAACTTAGTAGTGGTTCCAAATGCAAGGTGATGACGTTCCCTCTCCCTGTCTATGGAAAACAGCCAAAGAGATTGACACATTCTCAGAGTCAAAGAAGCTTCCAGAGTAGTTGCTTACACTTTGCTGTTGGTAAGATACCAACTCTCACGTGTGGTTTTCCTGTTTGGTAAGTAGAAAAAGAAACCACTAGATGATCTGGAAAGATTTACTTATGTGGCATTCATCATCCCTTTTTACTTAGAATGAGTGTTGAGATGACTTCACAGTGTCATCAGGATGCAGACTAGAATACTACAATAGCATGCTTCTTGTCCAAAAATAAAAAGTTAATTAAAAATGTTATGCATGAAAAGTATTGCTCTTTTCCTTTCTGAAAGATTTCACATATTACCTCTTTGGCTATAAAACCAGAAAATAATTCTTTAGGAGTCTTCTAAGTTTTTCTGAGTGGGTAGAAAGTTTCCTGAATATATTGTCAAGAGAGTTGATTTAAAGCACCATGGAAACACCCCCTAACTTTCTTCCAGCAGCTTAAAAATAATGCATTTCTTCCTTGCTTCATTAACTAAAGATTCTACTTGATTTTCCAAAGCTGGTCTTTTCATTGGCCATGTTACTTATTACCATTTTGATAATGCAGCAGAGAGAAAGATGAACTATAAATGATCACACGTTTGATGAGAGCATAGGCTGACATTTCACCTGCATGAAGACTCTATCACTGAAGAGGTGTAGCAAGGCCTTTGAAAATGGACTGCACTTGGACACAGCTAGTCTACTACTAGGAATGTGTCATTTGGAAATAATCAGAAATGGGATGAATGATTTGTGAGCCCAAGTGCTACATACCTCATTGCTGAACATCACTGGCACCTTGGAAAGCTGTGCACTGATGCCAGTGCCTTTGAAGTATTTTTTTTGAGGATGAGTTTGCAAACTTAATTGTCAGACATCATATGTATCACATGTTTATATCATGCAATGTTGAAAAATATGAACAGCTGTAATATTCCACAGTAGATGAATCACAAAGTAAGCTATGATATATTTCAATAGAGGCATTTTTATAACCATTTAAAATAGTCTTAAAGAGATATTTAGTGACAGAAAATACTCCTGATCATATTCCATCCAGTTCATTGGTGTAATAGCTTTTGAAATACCCAATTTACGCATCTCATGTTGAGGTTTCTGTGGACAAAAGCCAGCTCTTACATGATATTTAATATTTATTTTAATAAGAACTGATAGAATATTAAGTGACACAAAACAGTCATCAAAACACCTAAGAATCCCAACAAAGGATGGTAAAGTAGCAAAAACTTCCAAGTAATGGAATTACCCATTTTGATTTTTCTTTTTTTATCATTTCTTCCCAAATTTATATGCAGAATATTGTCACTTTCCTAATAAGAAAATCATTACTTGAAAAAATAGTTCCATTTGTACATGATGAAGAAAGTGTTTGCCATGTATTAAAGAATAAATATCAAACATACAGTAACAGCTGGGTTTTGTCCACAGAAAACTCAATGTGAGAGACATAAATTAGGTATTTCAAAAGCTATTGTACCAATGCACTGGATAGAATATACTGTGTGTATATGTGCATGAGTGTGTACGATCTGAATGGGTCTCCAGAGGATGCCCTGATCATGGCCCTGTGCCCTGCATTTCACCTTTAGGTATAGGACCTAATTATAATACATTTCAATGTTAAATTTCCATCCCAAAGTGATCCTGAGATATGTGTTATGTGCATGTAAACCCAATATGCACGTGCATGAGTCTTCTTCATGAATATTCATAAAATCTTCCTCCATCCTGTTTAATATGTATATGCCCAGCAATCCTGTTTAGCTTACATTCCTGATTCTCCTTCTTCTCCTTTGAAGCACAACTGTCTGGTTTAGCTGAGGTCATAGCCTTCTTAGAAATAAAGCTCTCCTTTCTAAATTTACAGACCTTTTCATTTTTTCAGTCTGCACCAGAATATATAAAGATTGCCGGGTGGCACCTGTGGCTCAAGGAGTAGGGTGCCGGCCCTGTATACCAGAGGTAGCGGGTTCAATCCTGGCCCTGGCCTAAAAAAAAAAAAAAACTAAAATAATTCAATTCTCAATAAATTGGAAACGTCTACACATTAAAAAAAAAAGAATGCCTACAAATCAATATGAGATAGAAAATCCAAATGAGGTAATACAAATAGCCTCTAAAACTCTGAAAAATGCTCCATTTTATCTGTCATTATTGAAATGGAAATTAAGGCTATAATATTCTACCACTAAGATAAAAAGACAGTAAATACTAAATGTTAAGGCTGTAACTGGAACACACAGGCACAGCTAGAGCTAGTGTGAATTGCCACCCACTTGGAGTCTGTCAGTGTCTACTCGGGCTGAACACCTGCACACTCTGTCACCCATCCATCCCCCTCATAAGTGAACAGCCCCCAAGTTGAGTACTTGTCTTCATCAAAAGACATATACAAGAATTTCACAGCATAATTATTTGTACTAATCCAAAACTGGAAACTATCCGGATAGCCATCAGCAGTACGTTGGACAAACAGATCTTGGCATATTCACACAATGTAATGAGTCTGAAAACCATATGGATGAATCTCATGAACACAGTACCAAGTGAGAGAAGCCAGACCTACAGGCTACAAATGTTCATAAAAATTGCAAAAATAAGAAAAGCTAATCTAAGTTGTATGAAGCCAGAATCATGGCTCCTCCCCTTGGTGGGAAATGGTCACTAGATGTAGCAAGAGGGCGTGTCTGGAGTTACTGGTAATATTGTTTCTATATCTATTGTTGTTTACAAGGGGACATTGCCTTTGTAAGTAATTATTACCTGTACACTTTTCTACATACAATGCACTTCAATAGAAGCTTTAAATGCAATGGCCCTTAAATGATTAGAATGCAATTTTTGAAAACTCATTTAGAATGAGATGGTAGGGTAATTTAGCTTGTATTAGACATGAGTTGAGGGAGGGAGGTTGACTGGAAGGCTCACTCCTGCCAACCTGTCTTCTTCAAACCTCCAACAAAAGCTTTTCGTTATGGTTTCAAAGGTCATGGAAGGACAAATGTCTGAAGAACAGTTTCAGAAAGAAAGTCTACAGCGAGCTAGGCAGCTTAGCTCCTGAGCATAACAACAACTTTCCTTCAGTGTGGACAAGAAACTAAGAAATTACAACCTGCTAAGATGCACCGTAGGTGCTATAATTGGGTTGAAAGCCAGGGTACTGGTGAAACTTGTTAAATGTAGAGTATCAATGTCTTTATACAGTGATCAAGACAATGCCATGAAGGCTATCTCTAACAGTATGATCAAAATATTTCTGATTGTATATAAAGCACATTCTGCCCTATGATTGCACCAATGTACACAATTATGATTTGATAAAATTATTTAAAAAAAAAAGAAATTACAACCTGAAAAAAAACAATCAATACATGCATGAATTAAGAACTATTACTATAGAAATTAAATTGACTTAAATATCATACTCAATATTTCACAACAGCTACACTCCTCTCTTTTTTAACAAAGTTAAATTTGCGGTTTGGGATGTGGTGTGTAAAAGGTGAGAATCTGTGCTTTTGTGTGTGCATTGTGTGTGTGTGAAATCCCTTTCCTGGGTACACTGGGATCAAAATATCCTCACTGTCCCCTTTTTATTAGAGGACACAGCAGAGATCAATGAGGTCTCCTATTGTTGATGTTTTGGAGAAACTTTTAGAGTCATTGTCTCTTTGTAGTTCCAGCATTGTTACCCACACCACAGTCATTTGGCAGTGACAGTGTTCAGCAGGGGAGCCAGACAACACTCCGACCTGCATCTGGATTCCCCATGGCTAGGACCTGCTGCTGTCAAAGTGAAAATTGTCAAAATAGTTACCAAAATCAGCACTTGATAAAACTTAGCTTGGCAAGAAAAGGGGTTAGCATTATTAAATGAGGGGTACACATGCGTACAAAGAAATAGAAAGAGACAATAAAGGACATGGGAAACCAAGAAGAGGGGAGGGAGAGGAAGAAGTGTGAGATTAAACACCAGCCTTCTGGTCCAATGAGCTCTGTTCTGGTGATGGATACTCTGAGAGCCCTTGTTAGCAGAATTTCTTTCTGCAGTAGGTCCTCGGTCTCAGGGATCGAAGAATGAACCCAGGGACAACAGATCACTGGGAAGGTACGATTTATTAGACAGCAAAGAATACAGAAGGAATAAAAAGCACCAGAGCTTCAGGCAGAGTGGAAGATAAAAGTGGGAAGTCTCCCAGTGGGTCCTTTGTCTAGGGGTTAAAGGTCTCCAGAATCATATGTGGCCAGGACTTGGTAGATGGGAGACATCTTTTTGATGTCAATGAGCATATTAACAAATGAGTGAATGCAGTCTCTCCAGCTCAGGGCAAAATGTCAGGGCATTCCCTTCATGAAATTGCCCAGGCCTTGGAAACGGGGGTCCCCTTTCCAGCCTTGAATGGGAGAACCCTGTGTCACCCTGACCTAAGCATTACACAAAGTATTTGTGTAACAAAAGCATTCATACCCACTTAATATTTTGAATAAAACAAAAATGTTTAAATTAAAGAAAAATAAATAAAAATTCAAACTGAAAACGGGAAATCAGTTTTCTCCAAATACCGGGCAATGTTAAAAAGCAGATGGTGAGTGTCGTGGCTTGTTAGAAGCTGCTCTCATGAGACCTGTCCTTACAGAAGAGGACAAGGCCCACTGCGTGGCTCTGGGTCTGGCTGAGGCAGTGTGCAGCTCACTTTTGTCCATGACCCAGCTCTCTGGACACTCAGCACACACCGCTCAGACCAAAGAAGCTGCTCAGTGGTCTAAACATCCCCCTGGACTGCAGTGGATAGTTTGCAGTAGAAATATCTCCCTGTCAACAAAATTCATCACCTAAGAGGATGTGTATCTTTTTTTATTTTTAGCAAATAGATTTTCTTTTGCTTTTATTTTCCCCCTAACAATACTTTGAAAAATACACTCAAGAAGGCAATTACCTCTCACATTTTCAAGATCCCACCAGAGCAAGTTAGTAGGAAGTAAGCCTTAGATAAAGCCGCAACACTGCTCTAGGTAGGGGCTGGCAGCCGCTGGGTCTGCTGCCCCCTCCTCCCATCTGCAGGGGGTGCTCGGCATCTGCCCTGCACAGACTCAGCGAGCTGCACTCCTCTGTAGGCACTCACCTCGCTGACACGGCATTGGGACTTCACACTCATTGCGCATCCTCAATTCATGGCAAAGAATCCTCTAGGGTCAGAAACTTATTCAGGGGCTATTGAGCTTGTTAAGCTCCTGAAGACTTTCCAGTTGGCCATGTTTCATTAAAATGGCTACTTCCAGGGGTAGCTTATCCTGTTACATGGGCACAACCTTAGGAGGAATGCAATATTTTTTCCAGACCTTCAAAAGTCAATTTTATTTTCTTCCCTGTAATATACTTCTAGAAGATGAATTCATGACCTTGTAGAGTTGCAGGGTGTGATAAGGACTTCTCCATCAGTACAAAAAGATAATGGCAGCAGTGTCTCTTTAGCTTCAAATTACATCTTTCTGTATTTTAAATTTTTCATACAACACTCTGAGTACATATCGTTGTAATGTTTAGTTAATTAAGAGATGATTTCTTTTTATATTTTTTTATTCCTCATGGCAAAGGATAAAAAGAAGGAAGGAAGATCTAAGGGTAGAATAATAAAAGAAAGGCAGAAAGTTACATAAAAAGTCACAGAATTGTCTCTGTCCCATAAAGTGACAGTTGCCACCAGTAGAGTCCCATGGCAAAGATGTCATCAAGGGTCTTCTCTCAGCACCAGCTACCAAAACATTAAGAGATTTTAAAATGAGAGTATTCCACCTGCATAAGAACGAATTGTTTTCAGAGTAATTCATCCTATGCTAGTTATTGGGGGTTGGGAGGAAGGGCAAATACCTAGTATGTTATGTTGTCAATTTCTGTGGGGCAAATATGCCAACTCTGGCTGATTCTGTGCTGCTGGACATCACTGCGTGCAGAGCTGGAAAGGGATAGTGGAAGTGCATCATTGTACAGCATCCCCACCAATCAGCACGAGATTTACATAATCTCAGAGGTAATAGTACAATGTAGAATAGGAAGAGATGACTTTTTAGTATTGATCACCTTTCTTTCTAATAAAACTTATTAGATCATAAATTTGGGTAACTTAATTTTTAACAATGGCAGTGTTTAGCACAGAGCTCATGATTTCAGAACATTTAGCAAGCACTTTCCAGAGCAACTCAGCCAGCTGCAGATGCCCTTACTACAGAGAGAATGTAGGAAACAAACAGAATACACATTGTAACTTCCAATTCCAGAAGCTGTGATTACAAGGATCTGAAAATATGCTGCAATTGGCATGACTTTTATCAGTTGTCCATCTTTGACAATGTATTGTTTGGGTGTGAAATACAAAGATGGGTCAGAAATGGCCCCTGCTCTCAGGAAGCGCTGGACCTAGGGAGGACAGGCCGACTTGGATGATGCCATGGCAGGGACGTGCACAGTGTGTGTGTCTGGGGAGAGGGGGCTATTGTGACAGATGGAACCAAGAGGGAGTAGCAAAGCTCTTCTCCACAGGAGAGCAGGTGGGTGATTCCAGACACAGAAAGGGCCCAGCTCACGGAAAGCAGAAACACCTGAAGTGTAAGTAGCTAATTGCTGGAGATTGAGCGATGGGTGGCCTGAGAGTTAAAATCTCCCAGATCCCAGGTTTGGGGGGACTCCTGCCCTTTTGTGATTCTTCTTTCCAGGAGCGTCATTGGATTCTCACAGTAAAAATATGAAGATAGCAAGAAAATCCTGGCCTGCTCTGGCAGTGGGAGGGGAAAGATTCCATTCTGAAATACACCTGCAGTGCCCAGCTCTCCTGGACCCTGCCTGTCCTGAAGTCTAAATGGGGCCTTCACAGAGGCTAACCAAGCCAGCCTATTGTTCACATGCAGGGGAAGTGGCTGGTGAGGAAAGGGAGTGAGTAGTCTGGGAAATAACCAGATGTCTCTTGGGGATACCTGAAATCGGATAAATAATAAGGCTGTAGGGGGAAGTAAGGCTCCCAGGAGTTGGAAGGGCTTCCTCAGAATGAGTAATTGCAAAAAGAATCTCAAAGACAATAAAGGGACCAGACTCTGGAGGTGGCAATAACACTTTGAACAGGATATGCAAGTAGGGATTTTGGAAATAGGGTCTAGCCTTGAACCTGAAACCTATTTAATCCTACCTTTCCACCCTCTTTTTCCAGATGAGGAAATGGTGACCTAGACACAGTAATCTCTCCTAACGAGTGGCGAAGATGACCAGCTCCGTGAAATTCCTGTCCAGGACTCTCTCTCTGACAGCAGTGTGAGAAATTTAGGAATAGGCACTTCATACAGGTGGGAAGGACTCTGAGATGGGTCTGGGCCTGGAAGCTGAGGACAGACGTATGGGAGGCAGCATTCCAACTTGTCCTGGAGAGCAAGAGAAGTGACTGGAATTCTTTGCCTTAGAAATTACACATGAAAAATGTTCATCATCCTTAATTATCAGAGAAATGCAAATCAAAACTACTTTGAAATATCATCTAACTCCAGGAAGATTAGCCCACATCACAAAATCCCAAAACTAGAGATGTTGGCGTGGATGTGGAGAAAAGGGAACATTCCTACATTGCTGGTGGGAATGCAAACTAATACGGTACTTTTGGAAAGATGTCTGGAGTAAAACCATAGGCAGCCTCTGCTGCTAGTTGTATAGTTGGTTTACAGTTTAGTAAGAGATGATTTCACTCTGCTCTGCTTTATTGCTGTTTGGTTGGTTGGCTGTAATGACACTTACCTCAAGGACATCACATAAGCTCTAGCCTCTAGTTCAGGAAAGATGTTTGGAGAATACTCAGAGATCTAAAAATAGACCTGCCCTTTGATCCTATAATTCCTCTACTAGGTATATATCCGGAAGACCAAAAATCACATTATACCCAAGATATTTGTAGCAGAATGTTCATTGCAGGCCAATTCATAATTGCTAAGTCATGGAAGAAGCCCAAGTGCCCATCAACCCATGAATGGATTAATCAATTGTGGTATATGTATACCGTGGAATGTTATGAAGCAAAAAATAAAGAGGGAGACTTTACATCTTTCATGTTTACATGGATGGAACTGGAACATATTCTTCTTAGCAAAGTATCTCACGAATGGATGAAAAATATCCAATGTACTCTGCCCTACTATGAAGCTAATTTACAGCTATCACATGAAGGCTAAAACCCAATTATAGCAAAAGAATATGGGGAAAGGGGCAAGGGAGGGGAGAGGAGGGGGGAGGATGGGTGGAGACAGGGTAAATGATAGGATCACAGTTATGGTGCATCTTAGAAGGGTACAGGTATAACTTACTAAATGTGGAATTTATATGTTTTCATACAATAACCAAGAAAATCCCATGAAGATTATGTTGAACAGTTGAATGAAAATATTT